>JAPYZA010000010.1:0-23011 GCA_030522685.1 Eupelmus azureus | reverse complement strand
AACCGAGAACCCAAAAAAAAGGCAGCAACCAATCGTTTCCTAGAGCAAAATCGGACTTCCCGCTGCCAAACGATTCGGGCGCTCTTGACTTTCATAGTCCATGCGCGATGCTATCTCACCGGTCGTCTTTGGCGAGATTCGCGCGCGAGCGCGAGGCTCTTTGAACCCCAGGGTCGCAAACTTGCTCTCTGCTCGTGTGTGCCAGTGTGTCTCAGGGTCAATCCAGTTGAGGCCCACTTGATATCGCTGAGCGGAGCGCGCTTGCTGTTATTTCGTTGCGTATACGGCCTGTGTGAGTGTGACTGCTGAGAGAAAGAGAGAAGCGGACGGGGGCCGGGGGAGTGTTTATAGGTACGATTTGAGCGCATTGCTGCTTGATAAGCGGCAAGGTTAGTTCGCGCCGGATCCCGTTCACGGATGTATGTATAAGCTGGGATTTCGTTGGCTTTTAGTTGATTGGGGATTGTTAAGTTATTTTTAACTTGAGTGTTGGGTTAGTTGAATAGTCAAAGCTTTTGAAATGTTGACAGTTGGAAAAAGTCTTGTGTTCGCATAATTTTATTTTATCGCACTTTTTCATGAGTTATAAACAATAATTGTATTTTTTTTTAATGTTTTCTTAGATTTATAAAAACTTTATTAGACCGCTACTAGTTATATCTATATTAATCTTGTTTATCTGCGTATTTTTATTAACCAGAAATAAAAAAAAACTGGATCGATAACCTCACATCTCAAACAAACAAACAAACAAACCACACACAACAACCAACGCAAATCCCCTAAAAACCAACAAAAAAACTATAAAAAACACCCAACCTTCAACCCCAAATTCCAGAAAATTCCACAAAAGACATCCATTATCTCCGCCACCGAAGCGAAAGCGATCGAGCGCGCGCAGGCGTTTCCCGATGCGCTTAACCCAGATAGCCGTGGCAGACCGCTCGGCGCGAGCGCACTGCTCTCTTTTATTTGCCTTTAAACGGACGCTGCGGAGTCTCGCTCGCTGCGTATATAGACACGCGCGCGAAGGCAGAACGCCAAACCGGAAACGCTCGTAAGGCGCGCAGGGCTCGTTTCTTCGTGTGTTTTCTCCTCGGGTGAGGTGGGTATGGTTGGTCTTTTGGAATTTGACTAGTGGGTTTTGAGTTTTCGTTCAATTTAGAATTAGAGGTTAGAATGCTGCGTTGGGCTGGAGTATTAAGCGGCATTATTATGTGCATGCTTTGCGGTCAGTTGCGGTTCAACGAGAATTTCATCCGTGTAATTACACATTTTTTTTTATAATTTTCCTTATAGAAATTTTATAGGTAATGATCGTAAATTACGAATGTTGAAAAATCAGCTTTTTTTTCCGACTCATTAAATCAGGCATTAGTAGTCAATGATTTCAAAAACTCTAGAAATACTTTTTCAAATGCATTGAAAAAAAAAACGTGCCACGCTTCATACAGCTGTGATTCTACAGCGATGTGGAAATAATTCATAAAATGTATCGCTCACGTTATAAAACACGTCGATCGGGAAAATTTTTTTATTATATTTTTTCAGAGTACGAGAACCGGTTTTCATGCGCTATGTGATATACTAGACTTCGAAAGGATTGATGTATAATTTCTTCCTTGACATATGTTAAAAGATTGAAAAAAAAAAAATAATAGACTTTGAGAAAAGAAAGGCTGGATTTGTATGCAGTATTCACATAAAATAAAGGAAGCTCTAAATAATGAGACCGATCAATGAAATCACACAAAAACTGCAGCTAAGGTGGATGCAAAACTTTTTGCAACACTTCGTATATAATGCAAGGTTTTTATAAACGTATTATACAGCTCCTATTTTGAATATATTATGTAATAATTTTTTTTTTAATATTATTTGACCTAATACTGTCTTTTACGCGCTCATTGATCCTAAATTTAGTTCATATTCATATAGCTTTTTATCAACATGAATGTTCTAAAAACACAAATAAAAGACAAAACAAAAACGATGATCGCCTACAAAATTCTACATTACAAAAGCAAGTCTCTCGCTATATCGCTGATTTATTATACTACATTTTTCAAATTCTAAATTTAACATGAAAACATACAATTTTCGGAAAATCGAAATTTGTTTCGACATTAAATTTTATTACAATAATTACAAATTCTAGCAATATAAAAACGTTTCCATAATTTTGAAAATTTATTGCGTCACGGTCATTTGAAAAAAAAACCACGGTCTTGAAACCGAAACGAACCCTCAGAACCCATCTCACTCACGTAAACCGCTCCTCGCGTCAAAACACATCCCACTCGCTCCCAAGCCCCGACCCCGAGCGTTCCCACAGCCAAAGCACGCCTTTACGTCACGTCGTATACACGAAAATAAATTTTAAAATTCGCGGTCATTGCGCAACAATCCCCGCATCGGGCATAAAGGCCCGGAGCTCAGAAGGCACGAGGTATCTCGCGTTTACATAATCGCAAGCGTCTCTCGGCTGCGATAAATCGGCTAATTATCAGGAAATTCGTCGTAGAGCCTTAGGCGAGCTGGTAGATAGTGGGTCAGAGATGAACGATCGCGGGGCCCTAAGTTTACAGCTGCTATCCTGGAATTCCGCGTGCATCAGATAACGCGCGCCCGCGGTCATCTGTGCCAAGGCGAGGTGCCTTAGCAGCTGTGCGTGAGCTAAGGCGACTGATTTTCTTTTTTTTTCGAGGAGTAAGGATTTTTCTTGAGGCTGCTAATTGTGCGCCGCTGTGGGATGTCGTTCTTGTGTGGCGTGGCGAGCGAGCACTGGAAGGTGATTTTTGTGAAGAGTTTAAAGATGTTGAAGGTATTAGTACTTGGATATTGTAGTGTAGTTGTTAATTGAGATATGGAAGAGTGTAAAAAGAATTAAGTATGCTTGTATCGGACGTGAATGGTTCAGTAAGTCATCAAGGACGACAATGGTGCGATAATAATATGTTGTGGGTTTAATTGCAGTTTTCAAGCTATTTTTAATTCTTGAAAGTAACATTTTAGCACTTCCGTACAGGAAGAGATCAAGATAATTATAGCTCCACATATTTAAATACATATTTTCTTTTTTATTTACATTCCTATGAATAATATATAAAATAAAATTAAACATTCAATTGTTCATATACACATATGCTCACATAACACTGAAGTTATCAGTGAATCTCACGCGTATGATTCACTTATTTGAAAAGAAAAACCTAAAAATACCTTAACGCACCGCACAAACGAAACGCACCACTGACTCAGTCAAAAAAAAAAAAAAAAAAACAAGGACTCGTGCTCAATTGACTGGCCGAAAAAAAGAGCGCGTACCGCACTTGTAATTCAATAAACATAAAAGTTCAATTTTCATCCAGTGGCCATTCAAATCGATTTGCGTGGACAAAAAATTTAGGCACTGGACTGATACGACATTCGAAATTCGATTGCCCGTGCGCCCGGCGAATTTAAACCATTTGAAATTTCGAGCGTGAAATTTTGCAGCACGACATTTTCATTAAGACCTACGCATGACGCAGGTGCATATTCGATTTGTAAGTCCCTACGCGTTTCTCGGGTTTGATATCGTGGTCACGCGGAAGCCGCGATGTTATCGTAATTACGTGCGACTTTCGACGTTCCGGCGTGCCGGACAAGATTGAAAAAAATACGAAGGAAGCTAATAATCGGTGTTTGTTTTGTATCGAGACATAAAAAAAGAGCTGCTGGAGAAAGTTTTGGTCTCTGATTGACACTTTAATTTGATTGGCCACAAAGAAGTTTGTTGTATCGTGTGCGGAATATCTAAAAGTGACGATCGAATCATCTTAATTAATCCTTATGAAACTCGTGAATATATTTAGCGACAGAGCTATGGTATTTATACTAGTAGCGAGTTTAATTAAACTTATTTTATAACAAGCAATTTTTTTTACTGGAGTTGGTTAAAAATTTTTTCACACATTAACCATTGTTATAAACATAATAATTATCTTAATGAGAAAAAATTGTATAACTACATTGAACATACAATTATTCCACTTTTGTATTTCCTGCGCGTTCCGGTAAATTCGCAGTTTAAGTTATGTACAATTATCCTACTTATCCAATTAATATTATTCGACCAAATAAAGACATTTGATTTTCATCGCGAATAATTAAAATTTGTGCGATCGCGCTCAATCATAACTCACATGTACCGTGCATCGCCACCATCCAATCGTGAAATCTATGTTATCAAGAAGAGATCTACGTTTGAAAGTAATTATTAGTAATACGAGAGTACAGAGCGGTCACCCAATTACTTCGACTTACGGCATGTGTGTATATAATGCACATCTATGACTAGCGAAAAAAAGAGAGAATCAGAGAGAATAAGATCAAGGATTGTGCCACGTGGGATGACTTCGAGAAAGGAAACTACTTGGGAATAAAGTCCTCGAAAACTGCCGCTGGCAAAGTCTTCCAATAAAGGAAAATATATGTACTTTCAGTGCTTACATATCCTGATAAATGTAATATACCTTTTAAAGATATAAAGAAGTTAATTAATTATTTTTTTTTCTTTAAGGCGCCGAATTTCCGAAGGCTAGCATCAAATTGGGTCAAATACATTTAGAGTAATCGGATAGTGCATAAATAGCAATTGAATCTTAGATTGTTTATCTTTATATAAATTTATGGGACTGATGTGGCATCTTTAACTGTAGAATTCTGAAAATACCTCTGCTTTGAATTTAAAACAAATGTATAAGAAGCAATAAAACAAAGTAAATTATATTTATTGCGTTTTAGATGATTTTTTTATTTTCAATTTGAATGTTTCGAACATTTAAACAATAAAGATTATCAAAATATTTTCACAACTCATACTCGCCAACTTAATTAATTAGTTTGTTGATCCTTTAAAATAAAAATATAATCAATCTTCACAATATAATCGGTTGTCTACCATGTTGTAAATTATTTTTATCAATTAATAATCTATCATACATTTTATTTAAATAAAGTAACCTAAAAAGCTTATCTATAATAAATTTTGCGACTCACCGGTATAACCAAATGTGTAATAAGTCACGTAAACGACAAGTGGTGCAGGTATGTTTATGAATTCTTACCCAATTAACTTACAAGTACTATAAAAACAATTTAATCGTCAATATATAATAAAAACATATGTAAGTTGCAAATTTTTTATATTGTCGTATATCGTAACCATAGACGTAAGTGTGTTCAATAAATATTTAAACATCTAGTATTTGTGTACCTAAAATCTAGACATTTAACATCCTTTGCACAAATAAATATATAGGTATATTTAATGCACAAATAGTATAAAGTTAATAAATGTTAATAAAAATTTTAATGCTTATTAATATCGTAGTAGGGTAATGTCGTTAATATATTATTTTTAAATAATCTTGTTTTAATTGCCCATTTGATTCGATATCTGTCAGTCATAGTATAAATTGACTATTGTCCTAAGAAAATATTAAATAGAAATAAAAATATCTAAGAATTTCTAAAGCCATTCTGATATTAAATATAGATTAAAATAAAACTTAACCTAGCCCTGGTAGAATCTGATTCTATTTCCTAACCAATAGCTATTGGTAATAAATGGTTTAATAACGATGTTGCTCCAGGTATTAAGTAAATTTTGAAAACAATGAACTTTTTTCGACCTGCTAAAACACAAAATAAAATATTCATAAATAAAATAATAAAAATAAATGTCATTAATCAAACAAATCTTTGAATTGAAAACCCCTACCTCTATCAAAAAAATAACTTATTAAAATCTACGTCAATACCATCAGGAACCCTCATCAGGCACAACATTGTTCTCCAGATGCTTACGTCAGAGCCGATGTAAATCGTCGGTCATCGAGGAGTTATTCTCACTGCCGGGGCCCACCAAAATAGAGTCGACTTAGCTGCCACCCCATCAACAAACAATAAAGAAGCCGAGAGCAAAGAGAAAAAAAGAGGCAATAGAAGCCATTCGTAACCTCGATTCGTCGCGCATGTAGAAGTTGTAAAGCAAACGGTATCCAAATTCTGATGCAAAACGAGCATTAGTATGCGCTTCAAACCGGGCTGGAATTCGTTCGCCGAGCCAGGATGGCTGACACCTGTGTGCACACACGTAGGCCAGTACTCGTACGATCGGTCGAATATAATATCATTATCCAGTTTCCACTGACCTCGGACGTCTATGTATACGACCTCGGTAAACGAAGTACGGCAAAAAAGGGGGAAAAATAGTGTATGACGCGTAGGATATTGCGGGATTTTTGTCAGAGGCTTGGTATTGGTTTATGGTGGTAAAGGCTGCATGGTGATTTGATGTAATGTGAACATTAGGGAACGTTTCGTAATAGTGAAAAAGGTACGGTATGTTCAGGAATATCTGAAGTTGTTATTATATAATGCATTTTAATTAAAATCACGGATGATTATGATACAAGAATAACTGTCATTCATATAAAAATACATGCTGTAATGACACCAGATACCCTTAAAAAAATGTCTAAATTACTATTTTTTTCATTATAAAATTGCCAATCAAACTTTTCTTAGTGTCTTCACAACAGATTGATACTTTATGACACTTTCTTTTTTCTTGTATCAACATTAGACTGCTTTAAAAAAGATGCATAAAGCAAAAAAAAGAAATTGTAATTGTATATGCCTTTAAAAAGGGAAACGCTACCACACAAACAATTGATAGTTTTAGTGGAAAAAGAGAAATTTGACCTTAGAAACCGCAAGGATGAGTAGAGTCAATAATTTTCTCTTTTCAGGCTTATTTTACAACTTGCTAGGTACAGAAATTTTTTTTTAAATATTCGATTTGCTTAGCCATTTAGTAAAATTAGCGTACGGACTAGAATAGTTATAAAGATATAAGAAATATAATCATCATTGTTCACTTTAAATCAATTATTTATTCGCAGATGAAATCATCAAAATGCAAATAACGAAGTTCAAATACAAGTATTTCAATCTTTAAAAATTCCAAAAAAATTCGATTATTTGCCAGACATATGCAAATTTGCTAATAAAACTCAAGGAACAGCCTATATACCTACCAATGACCTTATTTGCAAAAACTTGCTTAAAATATTTCTTTACGTACCAAATCTCTTATAAAACTCAAAGACGCTAAATAGCCAAATGCCATATACACTAAAACGCGTTTATCTATGGTTCTCCTGAATTATTCAACAAGCTGATGTTATAATCTGAAAACTATCGTCGTGACTAGAGAATTGGCCTCACAAAAAATCCTCAGCTTTAACCGTAAACATTCGTGTAATGGAAGAAGGTAGTCATCAGAGGGACGAATGAGTAATTGTCGCTATCATGCGCAAGAGTCTACCGATCGCATTTATCAAATACCACTTGGGTTCAATCAACTCTCATAGCGTCGTGCTATAGGAGATGGTTAATAATGGCTTGTTTATCCGCGAAATCTACAGGTGCGTGGAATGTTTCGCCGAGCCTGCGGCAGCTGCTGGATGCAATAGGTAAGGAAAGGAATATGGAAACATAAATTTTTGATTAAAATGTTGTAATGTTTACATTAAATTGAATTTAATATAAATCTAAACTTTGAGAGTTTTGTTTTTTTGTGCCTATAAAAAGCAATTGGTATTTTTATACAAAAATTTATTTATATGATGTATTGCATTATGTTATGAGGTTTTCATTTGAATATTATATTTAGAATCATTTATTTTTATGAGTCCGATGATCACATTATCTGGGGATATATCTCTTTGATCTGTCATGACAAATCATCTTTTTATGTTTTTATTATAGTTATTAGCAAGAACTTAAATACTGACTATATAGAAAAACAATATTTACAATTCATATTTTTATTTGCCGAAAAAAACCGTTCTTTGATTACTTATTAGGAAAAGATCTAAAAACTAAACATGCCATAAAAAAAATTAACAAGCGATGTCTGTTACATAAAACAAGAAACACACCGACGCTTTTTTTTAATGGCCATTTGTCCGTTAAACGCCCGATAAAACTTTCAAAATAAGATTACACCCAAGCATCTTTTAACTCTCAGACACAAAATTATCCACTGAAAAGTCCTCGACAATACGTCTACCCACTCTAGCCGTTAGACGCGTTACGTAAACCGAAATAGCGCCTATTACGGTCATTGCGTAAAAACGATTTTCATTATTTTCCTAAAAAAATCCAGCTTCCGCGAGCACCGTCCTATCTGATAAACTCCAGCCGACCGCTCGATTTCCAATCGAACCTACATTGTCCCGGCGCGCGTATCGGCCCGATATTGATATACGGCCGTTCCACTCGCTGGACCTTTAAACGCCACGTACGACCTGCTGAATATTTATACGGTATTTAACGAGCGCAACTCGAGCGTTTAATAGAAAGAGAGAGAGCGAAGGAAAGAGAGTAGAGAAGGGAGAGTCGGAAAAGCCTGGCGCCGGCGCAAAAAGCTCAATGCACAGTGAAACCGATCGACGACACCATCCTTTCTCCCGTTTCTTGCAAGTATGCTGACCTCGCGAAAGTCAAATAAGCGCTGGGATCCTGTGGAGGATTTAGCTGAACGCCGAGCTGGCTGCGGCTACCGCGTTAATTGCTTCTTTTTGGAAATTATAATGCTCAGTTTGGCGAGATCCTGTTTCGGCTCGCGTGCGTCCGTGTTGCCTATCTGCTTTTGCTCATTTTTTATGCCCTTTTTCGAGCGTGCAGGGGGATTTTTTTCTTTTTTCTGCGACCGGGAAGGTTTTGCAAGTCAGTGAGTTTGAAAGTTCCGGAAATCTACTGTACTGGCCCTGAAATTACGTTTATTTGCAAGCCAGATCCTTTTTAGTTCTTAACGTTCTTTGTGTATTATTCATGCACAAAAGATTTTTGTATACAGAGAAATGTCAGTAAAAATTGTTATACGGTTATGTGAGTAATATCACGTTATGACCAGGAAGATAGTTTTTCAATGTGAAATTCTTTGTGCGAACCAGTAATTTTTTTAATTTATTCACATTTAAGATAATATGAAATGTTTTAATAATGAAAAGTAATATTTTATTGATAGTTTACAAAAAAATCTAAAATTCAATGAATTCCATTCACTATGCAACGCTACTCTCAGCAAATACGCAAAGAACTAGTTATTTCGCGATTAAAACCGCGCACTTAATTCGTCGCCGGCTCGCCGATCACCGATTGTAAGTAATTAAATAACGCGCGAATTCATCATGCAAGCTCGTAAATTATTCCACCTTTCTTACGTAATTTTTGCTTCCTAGCGCAGTCATTAATTGTGTAAGAAAACTATGATATTCAGCATGAGATTTTTTTAGTTGACATGAACTGGAGTTTCCGAATTTCACAATACATTTATGAATTGAGTAGGTTAGTATTATTTAATTTTACTTAACCACAATGGCTAATTACCATCTAAATGTTGCAACCCAAAAGAAAATAAAGTAGATTTATCGTGATTAAATAAAAAATTATTTTAAAACTAATCTCCTACGATCAGTAGAAACGCGAGAATAAAATATAAAACGCAATTATGCATCCGCAGTAGAAAAAGACTTTACAGCCAGACGCATTCCCACTAAGCGCTCCATCAACGTATTTTATAAACTTTAAACTCGTCAACGTTAACACATCGGTCGCGCAAGAGAGTCAATCTTTTAGCGAATGCATATTTTCTCGATCTTAAAAGACAGCCTTCGGCGGCCTCCGACTCTTTTTAATTCAGCCATAAATCGCGCACTCGCGAACAAACGAGACACTTCATTATAAATCCTTCCTTTTTTCTCCTCGCTCCGCAACAGGCTCTCATTTAAACTAATGGCATCTCCGCGCTATCTCAGCGTCGTCGCTTTCCTGCGATCCAATCGCATTTTCCCCGGAAACCGGGGAATCTTTCACTCCTAATCCCACGGGCTCATCTCTAATCTATTTAAAAAAATCAAGGAATAAAATACAATTCACGACGACGAGCCGAGAAAGGCGCAATTATACTCGCGACAACAGTCATTAAAACCAGCGTAACGAGTGTCAAGATCATTTATTTGCCCGGCATAAAGCATCTATACGCCCGCGCGAGCGCGTGCAGCCAGCGATAATAAAGGTGTAATATTGTAATTGAAAACCCAGAGCGGTGTCCGCGATCTGGCCGATTCCAGTTCAGGCGCCTGCCTATGGCGAAACGCGCACGTGAGCATGTCATGTTCTGGAAGTTACGGAGAGCGCGAAAAACTGAGCGCCAGAGGTGCAGGGGCGAGGCCATTAAATAATACCGGGATATTTAATTGGTTAACGGAGAGGATGGTATGTGTGCATGGGATATCTTTAAATGTATGAAATTAGTGAGTCTCTGGAAGATTTTTATGATTTTCATGTAAATGGACAAACGGTTAATAATAATGTTTTTTTACTTTAGTTTTAATCAGTTATTAACTGATTGATAACATAATCTACATTGTGCGTAGGTAGGAATTTTCCGAATATTATAAATAACAAGTTTTAGTCATGATTGTCATGACGTTGTTTGCGTATCTCTTAATAATAGTATTGTTGAAGAGTTTGGTGTTGTCTTAGGTAGAATACAACATTACCATAATTTCTGTTATTTCATCATAATCACTTGAATAATGTCAATATTTTTTAAAATCTTTGTAAGTAAAAAAGGCGTAAAATTTACATACATAAAAAATACTATGCTTTAACCAAACAATTATACTAATCTATTTGGCGTGTCAAAGTAGTCGTTAGAACATCTTTATACTGCAGTAAATTGATTTTTATTGAAGCATTGAATTACTCTGCTACAATCTCTTCTTCAAAGAACATTTTAATAAAACTTTTTTTTAATACTTATGTAAAGTAACATGAAAAGTTTTTTTTCTCATAATCATAAAATTTCTATTAGGAAAAAACGTTTTATATTTTAAATGAATTTCATAATTATTATTTACATAAAAATCAACTTTTATTATTAAAATTACTTGAATAATTTCAATTAAATAACATAACTATCTATTGCAAATTAAACTAAAAGAAAACTATTATTTATTATTAAATAATTAAATATAAAATCATAAAAAGGTATCCAGAATGCAACGAGCGTCCCAATTATAACACTACCACACTCCCACAACAAAAAACCGCGTCACTCCAGTCACACCGAAATCAGTACAACAAAAACCCATTCGATACCCACGTATATACTCCTCCATACCTTCGAGCTTTAAAAAATACATCTACCTGCTCAGTAGATAAAATAAAAGAAAGACGAAAAATAAATGTAAACGAGAGAAGGTGGCACAGGGACGCGTGCCGGCTGTGACGCAAATTTGCACGGGCGACACGTGAGGACGGCCTCTGGAGGATTACACGCAGAGAGATGTGAATAGGTTTTCGGCGCGCATGCAGCCAACGCGAACGCCATAAGTTATCCAAGTTTGACGTTTATGGTGTTAAGAGCTGAAAGAGCCGTGATTTATACGTTTCGTAACGGTGTGTCAGAGCGAGTGATCTTTAAAATTATCGGTTTCACGTCCGTCTGTCTTGCTGGTTTTTTGTTGTTATTCATATTAGTGTAATAATTAATTCAAAAGATTCAATGAATTCGAGTCGTCGGATCGAATGTGAAAGATTTTAGATGATGGATCGTACGGTGTCTCACGTAACACGTCTGCTACTACTGAGTGCATTTCAATAGTTTATAATTAGTAATGTATTATTTCAAAGGCAGTTTGAAAGTTAGTTAATTTAGTGAGTTTAATAAACGAGTTATGTGAAAATTTGACCGTCACGTTTATCATTGTCAAATGAAAACAGATGAACAATACGTACGTATTTCCGATTACTCATAATGACAAAGGACCTTTATGTTTGTAGAAAGTTCGTGAGTGTAATACTTAAATAGAGAAAAAAATACGCTTAAGTAAAAGGAACAGTACGTTTATGGGATATTCCGTAAAGTTCAGCAAGGGATTTACCAGTCGTAAAAAACCGAGGTGTAAACAAGCGTAACATCTTCGTTTTTCCATTAATAAGTCATGTTAAAAATAAATATAATAGACGTAACGGTTTTCTCAAGTATAAATCTTTCAGCCTTCTAAACACGTGTGGAGATATTTGTACGTTATAAAAAGTTTCTCAAAAGTATTGCGTTTTAATATATTCCTATATGTGCGTAAGTTCAAAATAATAAACATACGGAAGTTTTAAATACAGTGTTTCTTTTCATTGCGATTTTCATGGAAATTCGAAAAGAGATATTTTTAAAACAAAGCAATTAAAAATTTCAAATACTTATTTCGAAATCAGGACGATACAACTCGAGTGAAAAGTTAGCGTGCTCACAATATTAAAAATGCGATTCGACGCGCTTGAATTAGTAGGCCAGTCCGACTATTTTTTTCGAATATCATTTTGAAATCGAATTTAAAAAGTAGTTTTCACGTATAAATTTTCATTCGGTTAAATTATCTATGCGAAATAAAAAGAATATACTTTTCTCCTACGTATTTGTAAATTGAAATTAGTTCTAAAGAAAAAGATCGCGTTAAAATTAAACAATATTTTTTCACAAAAAAAGCTGATTACAGAACCAAAAAAGAAAAAAATCATCAGCACAGTAAACAACGTAACACTACAACATCATCAACAACTAAAAAATGATGCCGTACGTTATTCCAAAAAAAGATGAAAATCATCTAACCCGACTCTTATCTCTTCCTCACCAACGACCTTCCTCTTTTCTCTCGTCTCGCGACTCACCTTGCGCCTCGCTCAGGCAAACATCTCGCGCAACGCAGCTCGCCTCTAATCTACCCACAAACCAGCGTTAATATCGCATATAAAATCCAAAATAAAAAAAAAAATTCTCATACGCGCACGTGAGGTCGTGAACCTGGCGCCCGCAGCAACCTTCGAAAATTCGTGTAGCTAAGGACGCCGGAATCTCCAATTCTAATTTTTCGTCTCGAGAGATTTGCGCGGGTTTTATGCGAAAATCATGCGCGAGGTCCAGGGTCAGTGACTCTACGGGTGCCGCCAGACGGATGTAGGTCTCTGGTTGTGTTTTGTAACAGCGAGGATATATATTCGGACGACGAACGAATTATGCGCGTGATTTTTTGCTTGGTTTTCGGTATCGATGAGACTGGTAATTTGAGCGCCGCTGCGGATTGTCGTTGGGAAACGTCGCTTGTACTGGTTTTTGAGGAGCGAGTGAAAAGTTTATTGAATCTATTATGTGCTTGGGAGAATGGCGGAGGACAAATATTTCATTGGATTATTATTAGCTTGGAAAGTCTGGAAAGTTCACTATTCGCTGGAGGTTTTCCTCTTTACTTTTAACACGTTTCGTTCCAAATAGCTTTATTATGCTATTTATAGAGATAATTCTATTCATTAGCTGTGTTGATAGAAATTTCTCGGAATTTCTTCTTGCAAAAAGTAACGATCGGTAAACTCGAGTGTATTAATGCGAAAAATTATCTTCTATTGTAGGTATACTTTTTTTATGAGTCTAATAAACGAAAGTCGAAGTTATTATATTAAGATTCGGATCTATTCTCATAAAGTAATTTCAACTTCTCACTTTCTGCGTTTGTTTATTCATGAAAACCAGCTTCCTCCATTAAAAGCTAATACTCCTCTCAATCTCACTCGAATCACCACACTAGAGCAGCCCGAGCAAAATCACCCTGCCCTCCGTAATAATTACCTAACGATTCTTTTTCCCCAGCCTCCGATTTACATAACGATTCTCGCGTGCAAACAGCCGATCCAACGCCATTTCTCCACGAAAGAAGTAAAAAAAAGAAAACGAAAAAGCCAAGAAAAAAAGAAGCCAGAAACACGTTACTCACCATCTCTTCCGCCCAGATGAGGCTGCAGCTGATGCAGATGCGCGTAATAGTGATGATGGTGCAGTATGCACTCGAGATCCGTGCAGTTGAGCATTTTCCTCGGCTCGCCTCTTCACTAAAATTAGCACCAACAAAAAAATCAACACTATCCCGCTCGGAACACTACTTTAGCATCAGACCTGAACGCGCGCACCATCGATATTGTACCTGTTAACCAGAGTGACTCGTGTACATACGCGCTCGCGCGTACGCACAACAACAACGGGCGCTTATCAGCTTCCTCTTCTTCTACAACACGTCTTCTTCTTCTTCTTCTTGTTTTACAACGTGTCTGCGCGTATGACTTGTAAAGCGGCGTTTATTTATCTTTCGAGAGAGGTGCTAAGTCGCCGCGCGTACTCAATTAGCGAGGCTCGTACACGCGGCAATTATCGCCGGTCCCAGACTTAGCACACTTCCGTTCACGCGGCCGAAAAGTCAAAAGGGAGAAACTACTCCGGTTAAGCTTGATGTGTATCTCTAGCTCTGTGTATGGCACGAATCTTCCGAGTGGACTGTCGATGGTCCACCTCCAATCACCCCATCTTTCACCGATCTCGTGTCACCCTCCCCTCAACCTACAGTCACACACACAATCAGTGTATCCTCGATCGCGACGACGGCGAAGCGTAAGAGCAGAAAAAAAAGTAGGAGAGTGCAGATAATCCGGTAAGCGGCTCGCATGAGCAAGAGAGCCCGACTGACTGTCTCGCGCGCGCGCCGACTGTCAAAGCGCGAAAGCGAGCAAGCCTTTCGACTTGGCTTCGCTCTCGCCGGGGCAAGGACTCGTCGTTGCTGCTGCTGCTGCTGCTGCTGCTGCCCCGCGCCACCGCCGCAGCTCGGACATTTGTCAGCTTCGAGGCTCGCTCGTGACTGCCCGGCGCTGCTGTTGTCGACGGGCGCCGCTCGCCGGGCCCCGAACTCCCATCCTCTCACTCGGCGAGAACCAGCCCGGCTGCCTGCAAGCGCTTTTCGCCGGTTGATGCTGGACTTGAGGCTTGCTTTTTGCTTATGCGGATGTGGTTGTTGTTGTTGTTGGTCTTGGAGTTGATGCTGTGCTAATCGGCTGGTTGTTTTGATGCTGATTGTGGATGATTGGCGGGTGTTGTCATTTTTGTGGGGGAGAGTCGGGATACTTTTTTGCGGTTTGTTTGAGATTGAGTT
The DNA here is from genome assembly GCA_030522685.1 of Eupelmus azureus. Lineage (NCBI taxonomy): Eukaryota > Metazoa > Arthropoda > Insecta > Hymenoptera > Eupelmidae > Eupelmus > Eupelmus azureus. Next base: position 7,919 of record JAPYZA010000010.1, on the reverse strand, counting down.
TTTTCGAAGGACTCTTCCGAGAAGAAGAGTGGTTCAGGTTGTAGGATAGATGTTTAGAATGGTGATCTTTTTATTGGATGCTCGCCATTTTCGGAGATGCGCCTTTTGAGCTTCTGAAGAAGAAGATCCTGAAGTGTATGGTCTGGCGAGGTTTTGCCGCTCGATTTTCTTCTACTCAGACTGGCCAAAGTCCATTTTGTTAAAGGCAAAAGCGATTTAAAGTGGCTCGGAAGAAAAGCTGCTGCGTACATGTAATTGTTCTAAGTAATAACGGCAAATTCCAAGGTAGAATGGAATGTCCAAGTCGTCTATCGATACATAGCAGCTTCACATCTTCTTCACATCTGAAATCTTTTTGATGTCAACATGAAATCTCGGCACTCGCTGATTTCCCAAATATCTGCCAATTCAAAAAAGCTCCTCAATATTCCTTCTCTCCTACGCCTCCACTATCCCTCCAGCAGTCTTCACATCTCAACGCAATCACTACGAATCGGTAAACAATCAACTATAGCGCACTCCAAGCCGGCGACTTTCCTCCTACCGATTTTTCCACCGGTCACAACCCAATTTTCTTCTCGACTAGCAGCACAAAGAGCAGCCACAAAGCGAAAAGGCCAGCTCCCTCTCCCGCGCCGCACAAGAAGACGCAGCACTAGTCGATCGCTCGCGCGCACGGCTAGAAAGAGAGAAAGACACAAGAGCTTGGATAGCTCCACGTGGTGAGCGCAGTGCAGCTAACCGATCAGCCGCGCGCTGCTTTCTAAAAGCCGGCGGCCCGACGAGGGTAGGGGCGGGGAGGGGGGGGGGAGTCGGCACGCACACTCTCAGGTATACATCGCGCCACCTGCGCGCCTTCGGAAAACTTTCTTATTCCAAAGCCGGCCGACTTGGTGCGTGCGCGGAGTGTCGCAACCTCGCGCGCGCTGCAGGAGATCGGCGCGCGCGCACGCGCAAAAGAGAGAGAGAGAGAGAGATTAATGAGCGCGGCCGAAAAGTGCGCGTGGGGAGAGCGAGAAATGGATTTTTGGAGCAGCGCGAAAAAGATCGGTAAGTATATAGTTGCGTAAAGCGCGATGCCGCGCGAAGATTGTTTATGCAGCTCGCGGTTTGTTTGGAGGGGGATCGGTTGAACGGCAGAAGCGCGCTGGTTGGTTTGGTTAATCGATCGAGAGCCGATTTATCCTTAACGAGCTCGACTGTCGCGCAGCTCGGATCGGCCGAAGAAGATCGATGGTCAGCGCGAAACGAAAGTCCGCTGATAACGCGCTGCACTAGCCAAACACGCCCGCGCGAGAGGCGCACTTTCTTCGCGATTTTTTCCTTTCTTCTCGAGCCAGCGCTGCGTGTAGCCGAGGCTCTGCTCGCGCTCGCCTGCTCTCTGGGAGCTCCACGGGAGAGGAACGGTATGTGACTGGCGGGTCACTACTCGTTAGTCACACGAGTAGCTGCGGCCACGGAGCAGCGGCGCTTGTATATGTGCCGAGAGCTCGTACACTTTCCAGTCGCCATGTTGACACTCTCTCGCCGCTGGCGCTCCGGGGGACATGGACGTAGGTCCGTGCGTGTATGCGTGCGTATACGCTAAGTCGTCGTCGGCCCGTTTGGCTAGCTGCACTCCTTGCAGAAGGAGCGCGCGGATGATGCAATCGCGTGGATTTGTTTTTCGAGGTATTGGGGTGAGGTTTGGTCTGTGGTGTGGGAGGAGTTGCGTGTGGGGGATTGGACTTGCGATGGGTGAGTTGTAGGAAAGAGATTTAGTTATTGATGAAGATATGGTGCTTCTGGGAATAGTTTTTGTGAGTGGACAGCTTGATGATAGTACTTATCAGTTTCGGCTAATTATGTTTGATCAATCTTTCCGATGTTATGCTTGCGGTGGTTTTTTATCATCACTTATCACTTATCCTCGCCATCTAGATTATAATTAGAAAGTCTTTGTTTCTAACAATATAGGTATAAATTCTCTTTCGTTTAATTAGTTTAATTGGAAAATTATTCATTTTTCATATAACCGATTATTTGTCAATTACAATTTCCCATTGACACGCTGGGTGATAAGGAAATTACGGAGCACAATACAGAATAATTACCGCAACAAGGCGAGTAATTTTTTTAACCTTGATACGAAGATCGAGCACTGGTCAACAACCTGCATGATTGAGGCGTCCATAATAAAAGCTGCTCGTTTGCTTTACCAGCTCGGTCATTTGTCTTTAGCGTCAAATATTTTCTCCTCAGATTCGTGGTAGAATCGAGCGGCTCACCTGTCGATGCTTTAAAATGACTTATTGACGGAGCTCTTAAAAGTAAGACAAGTTGTAGCGCAAATATTATTTTATTTTTAATTATTTTCCAATTAATTTGTATAATAATTATTTTCGAAGGATCTTTAAAATTCTTTATCCAACTTTTGGCATAGCTATTAAACTATTTCTAAAGGTCCATTAACTTCTTATAGTAAAATAGAAGATAATTTAATACTTAATACCAACAATCTTTTCTTTATTCAAAACCACTTATCCTATCCTCTCGAAGCCGCCAATCGCCAAATCTTAAAACCCTCCTCCTCATCATCAACATGCAAGCGCCATTAACCGCAACCCAGCTCATCCATCCTCTCTCCTCTCCTCAAGCTCCAAAAAACCCGCTTCGCCACAGCCTCTCTCTCTCAAAAGCCAAGCCTTATAATACACTTCCACCGCTCCTTTACTCCAACCCACCAAATAAAAGAGCAAAAAAAAAGGTAACGCGCACCGACCGTGTACTTTAGAATGTCTGCGGCGCAAATCTGTATATCGGCAGAAAAAAAAGGAGCAGCGAGCTCGCTCGGCGAGAGAAAAAGAGAGCAGGCGTATATACGCACACGCAGGAGAGATAAGATCCGCCAAGCGAGAGCAGAAAATAAAAGGCGAAGCATGCAAAATGAGAGAGAGAGAGAGAGAGAGAGAGAGAGAGAGAGAAGGAACCAAGGCCTTCTTTCCGCGTCCGACATTGACCCTCTCGCGATGGATTTATATATATACGTGCAGGCGAGTGCGCGCGCAGGCGAGTGTAAGTGTGCCTCTCTCGGAAGCTGCGACTGGATCTTTGATTTTGTCGCGGTCGCCCTCAGGCGCGCCCGTGAATTTCCTATGGAAAGGTACGGCGCGAGTGCTCGAGTTTCAGCGCCGGGCTGTTTATACTTGTCTCGCGGCTTTGTCGAGAGGAGAGCTGCGATTGCCGGTCGTTGGTTTCGGCTCTGCGCTGGCCTTGGCTTTAAGGGAAGACTGCGCTTGATGCGTTTGTTGTCGCTTTGATAGGTGGGATTGATCCGGATTGATTTAAAATAAAAGACAGTAGGCTTTGCAGGTTTGGGAATTAGGCCGGTTAATAATGTTCGTGAAAAAAAGTTTCACTTACTCCAGTTCGAAGAGCCAGGCGCGAAGCGATCCTTCGCCAAGCGAGAATTTCTACGACACGTCGCGCGGAATTTCACTCCTCGGAGCGCTCATTGAGAATCAATGAAAAGCGCCTATTAAAAAGCATAGCCGCGGCTGGCAGGGAAAAAAATCCGAGGCTGCAGCGCGCCATGGGAAAGAGGCGTAAAAAGCAGCGTTCCCATGGACCGCGGCTCGGGCCAAAAGGAAAGTCCAGCGCACTGCTCTTCCGTTTCTTTTGTGTAGCAGGCCGCGCATCGGCAATATAATTGCCAGGAGCTCGCCGTGAGCGCGCGAGAAGAATCATGAAAGATACATCGAATCGAAAGTCTAGGTCGGCCCCCGAGTGAAAACCTTTCTCTCGTTATGAGCCGGCGCTTTTTCACGGCCCCGACAATGCGCGAGCCGAGCCCCCGGGGCCGTATCGCTGCGCAGTAGTAACGGCCGGCTCTGGTTAGACGCGACCTGGGAATTCGCCGAGAGGTGAAGGAAGTGCGGAAATTCCGGAGTGCCGGTATTGTTGCTCGTAAAGTCGAGATGGCAGGAGTGGAGGTTCAAAGTTTGTGGGAGGGGAGCTGGAGAGGTGATTTTATTTAAAGCCGGTTTTTAGCGCTTATGGGGCTACTGTTTGGAGGCTGCTGTTTTTCCTTGCTGTGGTTTATAGTTAAATGTATAACGGCTGACATTATCACTTTTTGAAATTGCCGGGATAGGTGTTTCGTAAGCAAAAAATAAAATCTCCATTGAAATATCCCGTCATAAATATTTACACCAGCAGCAATAGCACCACTCCTCCTACAGTAAAAAGGCCTATAGGAAAACAGTAATCCCATCGAGCACGAAAAGACAATCGGTAAACATACAATCCTCTCCGGAGTGAAAGTTCATTTAAAAAGCAAAAGTCCAATTCAAACCCTTAAGTAGTCCAACAGAACCGCGCGTCATCGCATTGACTCCGCGATGCGTTCTCCATTTCCAGCTCATGTAACGTTACTTTTAAAACAGCCGGCAATCCAACATGTGCACTCGACAAATACATCTCAGCGCACGATATAAGATCATCAGCTGACGCGTGGGAGCGCTATTGACACTGCGCCGTGTATTTGCCCGAGAGAGCCTTTAATCAGCACCAAGGCTTCTTTCGCAAGTTCGTCATTGTCCTCGTACTAATAGATTCGACGCGTGTCTGTGTATGTGTGTGTGTGCAGAGAGCTGAGGTGCAGGGATCGAGCCGCGTTCTTCTAAATAGGGAAGCAATTGACGAGGAAACGAGCGCCGCTCGAAATAGAATGCAGCTACTTAGGCTTTTCTCACGAGCCGCTTAGAGCGGAGTTGGGATTCTGGTTTGCGAGATTTGTTTGGGAGTAAGTTGAGAATTAGCGGCTGAATGTGAGGGAATGTTGGTCTGGTGGGATTGAGGGATTTGGAAAATGCTAGGGATTGATTTGATGCGCTGCATAAACGTCGCGTTGTAAAGTGAAAATTGTAGCTGAGTGATGGATTATGTACAAGTTGCAAGGTGAGAAGTGGATTTTAGAAGAAAAAATATATATATATTTGACCTACTTGGTCCGTTAGAAAGTAGAGAAAAATGCAGTCGAAGCTAACGAAATACAATTGAAGAAGGTAATCTACATATATTAGAAAAGCGAATTCGAGCCAGTTGCAGCGAGACTAAAACGTTTCACTGCCTTTTCCAATTGATTTTTAATTTTTACGCAGTTAACCAACACTACGTTTTCCTTAACGAATTGTTTCTCCTAAACTTTGAAAAATAGTATTGTGGACATATAAGTGTAACGTGTTTTATGCGCGCGTGATGCTGGTTGTTAACATATATTAATTATTGAACTAGGTCAACAATTATAAAGTATTATTGGAATTGTGTGCTAGCACATAAATAAAAATAAAAGACAAATAAACAATTTTTGCAAAAACTGTTCTCTAAGGTGATCCTCTTTTTTAAAGGAAACATTAGTCTTACCTCATCCGCGTTATTTTATGATCCTATGGAGCACATGAGAAAACTGCACGAAGCAGGTTTTTCGAAAAATACGCACGAGCGCAGAATCCGTGACGTTAAACGCGACCTTCGCAGGCATCGAAAAAGGGAAAAGTTCAATAGTTTGGAGTCAAATAAAATTTTAACTGTTCATAACTGTTTTGCACTTGGACGTACTCGACAGTATTGTTTTGGAGTCACGTTACATGGTATCAAGAAGAAACGATACATATAGAATTCCCATTGTTCAAAACTGTACATCAAGCATTATTTATTATGCGTTTCTGTAATAATATTTATACTAACAGATGGCGATAATAATGGAAAAATTTATTGCATCGCGTTTGAGGAAGCTAATAAAATGTTAATTTTAAATAATTCGGAATTATATATAAATTTTAATATTTAAAATTTATTGTTATGCAAGAGCACCTTTACATATAGGTGTATCGGCACTTAAAACAAACTTCAAAACTTGCCAAAAAAAATACAACGCATTATAAAAGCAGATAAAAAAATACTAAAAAACTCTTTAAAACCCACTAATCTCAATCACTAACGAAATTCGCCAATTTACAACTCGTCAACATCGCCCAGCCAACGATCAAAAATCGATTTTCGATCCGAAGATATATCGACGCAAACTCTTTTAACGGGCGCCCCCTTCAAGCCGCCTTTTCCATAAAGTAAGTCGGCGAGCAAGCGAAACTAGACGTCCTCGAGGCGAGCAAGTCGGCCACCCGGGGACCTGCAAGCAGCTTTGCCAGCCAGATATCTTTCTCCATTCATCGTTGACGAGCTGGCTATCTTAATGTTTTGTTCTCCTTTTTTTCTTTTTTTTTTCTCATTGCCGGTCCCGCGGGATGAGAATACTCGATGTACTTTCACGAGGTACCTCCTTCTGCTTATTTGAGAAGTAGATGGCTGGATGGCGCTGAATTTTCATTAAAATTTTAGGTATAATAATTGATAGGTTGATTGATGAATTTTATCGGCTGGATAAAGTTATTGATTTAATTGTATATATGAAAGCTTTAATTTTCTGCGTTGAACTCTAGTTTCATTATCGTCATCAAAACTCAACAATCAAAATTCGACAAAAGCAGAGGTCCAGCTTTTTTCAGAATCATCCTTTTTCGAAATCATCCAGCTCAAATTACAATTTTTAAGTAGGCGCTGGCTACCTGCCTTGAGGTCGAAAGAAAGAAAAAGTACCCGGCCAGATTCGTAATCAGGACGACTTAATTGGTATTTTTCAATCCAGTAATCGAGAAGAGCTACCGATACATACACAAAGGCATTACCTACGCAGGTGGGCTACGAGCATTTCACAATTGCCAGCGCGTGTTTATTTTAAGTCGGATCACTTTCGCCGTGTTAAAGGCTTACAACCTTTGGACTCGGAGGTATACGCGATAAAATTTAGTGTGCTTCTGAAAGGAGGAATTTTGAGCTTGCTTTTTTCCAGCGAGTTTCTGGTTTTTAGGAAGGTTAAAAAAAAGTTGACTTATAGGAGCCAATGAAAAATTTATTCAGTTTTTTCAAGAAATCGCTTGACATAGTGTAAACAAGACTGACTTTTACAGTTGTTCACTAAAAATTTATTATCTTTTATCAAATAAAAAAAATCAATATATTTTGGTACAAAAATACACAAATTATAAACGATCATAAATAAACATTCAATAAAAAATACCGTTATTCTTATTTAATTTATATCAAACGTTTAATCTTTTTTTACACCAAGCACAATCGAATTTTTCGTAAATTATTATGATAACACGCTTGTCGGTGATTTATGAACACGGCATTTGTTAAATAAATTAAAAAGATATCGAGAGATCATGATCAATATCATTAACTAAGCACTGATTGCCACTATCTACAGCGATAACAACCTAAACTATAAAAAGACTACTGACAAATAATGCCACTGAATTAATTGTCTCTATCAATAATCACAGAACAAATAATCGAAATTAAAAAATACTACTTGTCACCGTGTAAAATTAATTCTAACGGCAATCGAGATTGGCAAGTACATTTTTAAATAAGCTGACGCTTACTTTTATTTTAAACAAGCAATTCATGGATACTTTAAATTCATGTTGGCCTATAGAGAAATCAATTGTATGCGTTTATAAAGTCATAACTTTAGATTCGATAACCATCGCTTGATGAACGAAAAGAAATTTCCTGAAAGGAAAACGTCTCTGAGCAGTTTGTAATTATAATCATAATCAATGGGAAGTCGACCCTGACACCATTTTTATCGGTTCGTAATTTTGATTAGATCGATCACGCCCAAATTATTTGCATTTTCGCAAACAATGGTGACGTGTGCACATTTTGAATAATGGATTCTTAGCTTAAGCGTGTTCGTTAAGAAACGTGAGTTACGTTTAACATTGTGGCTAAATTTTTCAAAGTATCGAAAACCGTTAAAAGTATACAAATATTTTGCAATGATTGACAGTTTAAAACTAATCTACTGTAGA
>JAPYZA010000009.1:0-20103 GCA_030522685.1 Eupelmus azureus | reverse complement strand
ATGTCTTGGTAAAATATTTATTTTTTACTTTACCTCGACAAATTACTCATTTAGCAATAAAATTGGTTTTAAAAATTTTTCGAAAATTTTTTCAAAATTACCTCGCGTTTTTTCGTGCCGATAAGCACAAGCGCGCAGGCTCGCCGGCGACGATCACGGTGTATACAACCGCGCGAGGCCTTCGGGGATAATTGAGATAATTGCCATCCTTTGCTGGATAACCACGCTGGTATGCAGTTACATGCCCGCTCGAGCGGTGCACTCTAAAATCCTACGATTTCGTCGTAAAATGCGTTTCCAAGTGACACGAAAACTCTCTTACGTATCAAGGACGCTCAAGTGTGAAATGTAAGTGTTGTATTTTAGATGAAAAAAAAAAATGAGGTAAGTGTGTTCTTTCCAGTAATTGAATTTTTTAAGCTGAGAAGAATTATTTTATCGAGGTATTAAATCTGAAAAATTGTTAGTACCTTCGGTATTATACAATGTATATGATTAAAAAATAACTCAATTGTGATTAAAACATTTAAAATATTTAATTATTCCACAATAAATTTGTTCGACTTGTATTAACTTTTTAATACAGTGCTGCATAAATTTGCTTAAAAATCACATATTCAACAATTATTTTAAGCGATTTTCCAACTTCCTTAATATATTTGATTTAATTTACGAGCGAATATCATATAAACAATAAATACTCAATTTTTATCCGATAATTGGCCCCGTCCCGTATTTTACAAAATCAAAAAATTTTAAAAATTAAAAAAAAATATATATATTATTCTTCGCAAGACTGCATCACTAAAAATTCTTATTTAATACAAAAATCTTCTAAAAACCAATTTAAAAACTAATTAAATAAAGCAAAACGATACAGGAGATCGCAAGCATCTAAAGCCGCGTCACGAAGGAAACGAAGCATCGCGCATGCAGCCCTTTCCGAAAGCCTCTCAATAAAAGTTAATGCCATGCGTCGAATCGAATACGCTCAGGCTCGCGCTCTCGGCGTATTCCTCGGAAACGCTTTTATGGACTTCCGCGATCTCGACGTATTGCCGAGTTCTCCTTCCTTTCGGCAATGACCCAGATCGCGCAAAATACGGGCGCAAACGTCGCTCCGAGCTTTGTTCTCGTGCGCGATGAAGCTCGATGAAAAAATGTATTTTCGATATTTTTTTTTATTTTTCTCCCGAAGCCTGTTTATTAGCTTGATGCGATGGAGCTCGGGTCTTAGGAAGTGAAGATAAGGAGGGACCGGAGATGCTGGGAGCGAGGCCAGAGTCGGCTGCCCTGAGGTTGATCGTTCGTCAAAATCAAGGAAATCGGGCGTGCGATCAAAGTATAGATAGAGGTAGTAATATTTTGCGGATATTGGAGTTTAGAGGTCGCCGGCTAAGCATTTCTGTTAGTTATTGAACTTTGGAATTTGAATAAGTGGGATTTGTCGTGTCTGCTATTGAAATTGAAAGTAGGTTTGTGTGATTACTCCTTCAAACGAGTATTTTTGATAATAAGGTGCGTTAAAAATATTAAGCCATTATAATTACAATTATATTTAGAATTTAAAACAATTTAATTCAATTATTAATAATTGAAGGAGTAACTCTAATTGTATTTTTATTTTTCAATAATAAAATTCAATGATTAATAATAATAGTATTATATGTAATAAAAAATTATCAGCTTCTGTATTATAAAAAAACTTTCAGTGCACATTAGTAATTATCTAGTCTGATAAATGCTCATTTTATCTTATTCGATATTCTAGTAGATGGAATCATGTTTGTTTTTACTCAACTTTCGTAATCATAAAACTGTTTAGAAGTATTATACATAAAAATTGTACTTACAACAAATCAACCATCTGTAAATTTTTCTTTTCCTTTCGTAATGACATTTACATCATATGCAAAATGATCCCAGGTACTTTGTAGCAATTACCTGAAAAAAATAAATAAAAAATAATTTCATTTTTTATAAGTTAAATTAATTTTATTCAATATTTTTTTTTAATTTCTAATGATAAAAACGGCTGATTTCATATTTTTTAAAGATAGAAAAAATATTTTTCTTCAATGAGTATAAAAATTATGACATACATATTGTTAAAAGTAAACATTATTATAAATTTCATATTTATTATTATAATTATTTATCATTATGCTTTGTTGTATTCATATTATTTTTTTATTTTTAATATCTGTTATTACATTTGTTGGTATAACCTAACCTATTTATGCTTGTTGTTTACTTTGAACGTGTATATCTATATCCAGTTTTCCAGATGATCTGTTATACGGAATACGTTAAAAGATTCATTCCTCTTTTTTTATTTTAAATACGAAAAATATTATATATTAGTCCAACTATGTAATACATACTTTTGTATGCTTAGTAACGAGAATAAAGGCAGAGTTGTAGATGAATGATAAAAGGATCAGTATTAATTAAGGTGCTTGTCGCTTGGTATGATGTTAATTAATCGAGATCGACTTTTGTTAATATTTTTTTCACTTACAAAAACACTGTCAATGCGCGCTGTTTTCTGCCGACTGTAGCGCTTCTATATATGACCGTTATACTTGTACCTAGTTCGACCGATTGAAATTTTGTTGATAATAATGTATACTATTTTATCAGAAGTCGATAACAAAAAACTCGAGGACGTAATATATTTGTATTATTATTAGGTATATCTTTTACGAAAGACATCTCTTTTACAAATATTAAATATTATATCTTAATTGTATATTTTTCATATTTATATTCTCTCAAATTATAAATAAAAAAATTTTAAATAAAAATGTTTAATTTTTCCGTTAAAATTATTTATTGTTGACATTTTGGAATATACAAAATTTTGATTTTAAAATTGAGATAAACACTTTTAATAAATTATATATTAGAAATATCGCAAATTTGTGGGGATCGAGATTGGCTTCGAACCCACAAGTTCCGAACCTATCGGTTACGTATTTCAAATAATCGAACAAAACTTGCAAAGCGATTTACTGTGTGTTTAAATAAAAGAAGACCGTCCATTATCATAACAATTAATAACCATAAACATATAAAAAAAGGGAATTAAACGAAATGAAGAAAATTATGAGATTCGAAATAATGAGTTATCCTTCACTCTCTGCTGTAAAAACACCCAGCAAAGCAAATAACGTGCAACTCCGGCAATCCCATCGAGTTTTTCCTCTTAACAGAAACGCATTCCCTGACATAATTGCCCGTGCACGTGACGCCGTTAAATAACAATCTACATATATAGCCATCGGCGTAGCAAGAGCCTATAGACTCGCAGAGTCGAAATAGGAGAAAGGCAAGGATACAGAAAAAACAAAACCGATCTCTCTCTCTCTGTCTATGCAGAGACTAAGTACGACAGAGACTTTAGCTACCTGTCGCCTAGTTAGCGCTCGGATCAGCGTCTTTTGTGTTGACTCTACAGCTCTCTCTCTCTCTCGCTGGTCATAACGCGTGTGCGTATACATGTCGTCCGCGCTCTAGTACACACACTGGCAGCCAGTTGGCAGCGCGTATCGCGCAGGGGCAATCTTCCAATTCATCTCCTTTCGTATATGTATATACGGGGGGTGTTGCTGTCGCCGCCGCCGTCGTTTTTTCCCCCTGCGTGTGCTGCCTGTGTGTGCGCGATCAGATATCGTCGCGGCGGAGGAGGCTGCAGCGCTGCAGCGGCCACACAGCTTTGACACATGCTGCTACGAGAAGAAGAGCTCTGCTAAGCGTTCTTAATCGTCCTCGCACACGCACGTAAGAATCCTGCTATTCCAAAACGGATTCGTTCTTTTGTACACTGTATATACTGGCTGCGTGTCTGTGTAGTCTGTAGTGTTACATTGCTGATCTCTGCTCTTTGTTGTTGTAGGAGAGATACGTCGTTGCGCAAGTATCCTGGGAGAGCTGACCAGCTGACTCAGAGCGTCTGGTATCGGTAGGCGGATTTTCCGAAAATACGGCAGAACAGCCCGCCTCATGATATACGCGGCGAGCTTTCACACATGCGTCGTTCTTGGCTGCGAGGAGGAAGTGCAGCTGCACTACCTTTTCTATACTCCTTTGGAAGAGACTGACTGCGAGCAGTAAGATTGACCTTGGGGCTGGAACTGTCGAGCGATGCACTTTTGTTGTTGTTACCTATTAGCTAGGTAGTAGTGCTGTCATGAGCCGAATCTTGAGCGACGAGCTGCTGTCAAGGTACGAAGCTGGGAACTATGCCTTTTCCCCTGTTGCGTTATAGTAGCTGGATGGGTTATTCCGATTTTGTGGGAAGAAGCTTTGAGGAGCTCGCTTGACTGGGAGACTTGATCTGGCGGTCGCAAGATTTTTCAACTTTCACTACTTAGATGACGATATTTTCTTTACGGGCGATACACAAATGCAGTATTTTTAATAATAAATATTAACTGTGTACTTTTAAGGGTGAGTTGAGCTTTTTTCCATTGATTTTAATGTCGTTACAATGGTCTGTATTCGCGTTTAAACATTGGATTTAAAAAATTTCTAATTATCTTTGAACGAACTTTATGTAACCTACCAGTAATGACTATAATTTATTATTCTAATCAAGTTAGCAATTACAAAAAAGTTTCCACTGTTAAATACATTTAGTAGTTTATTCCACAATTAAATCACTTGACTTATTGAACTGAAATTATTTAAAATTCATAGATTTAATAGCATACATTTTTCGTTTCAGATAAATAAATACATGCAATGTCTTCAGTAAACAGTGTCGAGTCCTTAGGGACACTTCAGTGGGACATGATTGAATTAGCTGGGCATTTACGCCAAGAAAGATTGTTTGTCAATTCAGAACAACAAAATTTACAGTCTTTAAATGAAAAGGTAAGTTATAAGTAGAAGTAAATTTTATATGACATCAATTAATCAAATTGAGGTTAGAATAGAAAGTTGTTTTGTTTTTTCCACTGTTCAATAGTATTGTAAAAAGTAAGAAATCGATCTTAATTTAGCAAATTAAATGTTTCAGGTATTATGTTTATCATCAGATTTGGCACAACAAGCATGGATTACTGCTCAGCAGAGAGTAAACCTCAATCGTCTAATTGTAGCAAGACCTGATTGTACTCCAGCATCTTGCTGTCAAAGAGCAAATACTATAGAAAATTCTAGATTTATTGATGCTTTTAAGCAGTTGCGTTACCAATCATGTATGGCATATGGAGAATTTTTGTCTTCACTTCGTAGATCACCAAAACTGCTTGCTTCCTGCTTAGTGGAGGGGGACAAAATTGTGCCGGAGATGATGCAAAATATTATTCAGTCTCTTGCTAGTGGACTTTATGGAAGTTGTTTATTACCAGAAGACAAAATTTTAGTTTTAAAGTTACTCAGGCATTTAATGCTTCTGCAAATTGTTCCATCAGACAATCCTAGAAGACTACTGCGTCATGGAACTTGCGCTTTTTCAAGATTTTATTCCGTATTTCATGAAAGCCTTTTTTCTGCTAAGCTATTTTTAACTGCTGCATTGAACGGACCGATTATGCAGTTATTGATGGAGGATGAGATGTTTCTTGACATTGACCCAGACAAAGCACCAATACGATTCCCTCCTAGTGAGAGACTGAAAAAATTTGGCAAAGAAGGCACTGTGGAATATCAAACCAAATTGCAGCGATATAGACATTGGACAGTAAGTTATTAATGCAATCTCAATAATAATCCATTTTACTCCTTACAATAAAAATTTAAAGATATTCATTTGGTAATTTTTTAAGCTTTATATTTGAAAAAATATACTGATGATTTATAAATTAGTTTATAAATTAGTTACTTGTAAAAAATAAAATTTTCTATTTAATAAAATTATGCATTTTTCTTTAGGTAAATTCACTAGTACGCATAACCCAAAGGTTTATAATCAGCATTCGCGAAAACATGCACTGCTTTCCAACGTGCGTCTGCTGGTTGGTATGCCAAATGGCTGGCCTGCTAAACAAGAGTGGCAACGTTGATCCTAAAGAGATACATGCCATGTGTACCGACCTCGTGTTCACGTACTTCATCTGCCCAGCCATCGTGAATCCGGAACCATACGGAATCACGGATGCGCCTATCAGTTATGTAGCTCGTTTCAATCTTATGCAAGTAGGCCAAATATTGCAGATGCTGTCGCTTATCAAGTATCAAAGCATAGATCCCAAGGTAAAAGATCTTGTTCCTCATTAAAAGCCCAGAAAAGACAAAATGTTTCTAAAATATTGCATTTACACTTTATTTTTACTTAGGTAATTGATCTGTATCGAAGATTTGAAAAGGACTCGGTTTCATCCATATTGGATGTGATGCTGGACGGCTCAATGGACGAGCTCGAAGAGGAGCCGAGCATAATTGACGCCAACAAACTGCAGGGTCTGTCGAGATCAGCCGCTCTCTTCACTGAGACTGAGCTGAACAATTTGGTTACGTTTTTACAATCAGTAAACAGCGTCGCTGCGGCGTCGGCGGACTCACAAGAGGATGGTGTCGTGCCCCCCGTTGCGCCAGCAGTTTTAGATCAGAAGCAGCTTGCTGACATGCTATCGCAATTGCCTTCAAGCGTGCTCAGCGCTAGCAAGACAACGAATAACATTTCTCCGGATACACCGAGTAAAAGAGGCGGTCTTCTGGGAAAAGGTAAGGAACTATTTAATATTTTTTATAATGAACTTCTAAAATTTTGAATAATAAAGCAAGTAGTTCGATCGTACGTTAATATTTAAATGAGTAAGTGAATATCTTTTAAAAAGAAAATATTAACCAACTTGTATTAAACTCTTCAAAATGTTTTCTTTGAAGTATCTATAAAAAACTTAATTGCTAATTCAAAGATTAAGAACATGTAAATAAGCTATTATTATTATTATTTATTTTATTTTATTTTTTCAAAATATATATATATATTTTTTTTTAATAAAAAAAATGAACAATTTAATATTTTAATTTTAATTTTATTTTTATTTTTTACATTTTGAATGAGCTTTAGAAATTATCAATTATTATATTGCAGAAATATATTTACTTTTTAAATCAAAAGATAAGTTTTCAAATTTTATAAATGGTTTATTTTATGACAGTAAGCAGAGGTCGGGGAACACGAATTTCTGGCAACAATTCTGTATCAGATATTGGAGATGATGCGAATGGAGCTTCAGGTCCAGAAGACGATGCATCTGATAAAACTCCCTTGGGAGTTTTGATAATTCCTTTTAGCCCCACTATTGGCGAATCAGTAGGACTTTTAAGTGAACAAAAGGTAAGAATACTTATTTTATTTAACTAATTAATATTATAACAACAATAAAAACATCTATTGGAGGTAAAATTTATAAACAATCTGAATATAATTTTTCCTTGAAAATTAGTTTGAATTTATATATTCTAGGTTTTGTGTATGCAAAGTAATATTGATGCTGAATCTATGACAATAAACCTTCCTCAAGAGTTAACTAACGGACATAGTCGCGGTCAAGAAAGTAACGGCGATAGAATTGAAACTCAAGAAAAACGTACTCGTTTCTCCTTATCTCACGATGAGGGTATGCATAATATTATTAAAAATTATTACTAATAACATTAAGTAGAATTATTAATATTGAAATAATATATAAAATATAATCTATATTAAATGAAATATTACAGTCCTCTTTGAAGGGTCCATTGGTAATACGTCCGATAATTTAGAAGCTGTATCCGAAGCAGCTTCTAATCATAGCGTTGCTTCCTCACTGGAACTTGAGACTGAAGATCAAAATGACAATTTGTCAGACATGGTTTCGGCAAATGTATCAGGTAGAGGAACGCCAAATATTTCAGGTATGTTTAGATGTAACTAGTAATTTTTCTACTAATGTAATAGATTTATAAAAGATTCTATACGGTCAATGAATTGGCAGGTCGAGATACTCCGTCTTCTCAAATTACGGAGGGTGACGAAGGTCGAGGTGCGGGGGAGAATCGACAACTTGATATGACTCCACCGACTATCGCTGCTAAGCAAAGTCGTTCTGAGATTGATGATAAATTCTGCAAGTTCGAAATTAAAAAACTTATGGAAGGTATGTTAGTGATTTTTTAATATAATTTCTTCTTGATCACAATAAAATCCATAAAATACTATTATATAATTAAAATTGTATTGTGCATTAGAATCGTCTATCATAAAAAATGATCAAATCTCTTGAATTTTATGCTAATTTTTGAATATACCTTAATTTGCAAAGCTTAAATTTATTAATCCCCAAAAGGCCACCTTAATGATTTAAAAATAAATTTACAAAGTATTTTATATATTATGCTATGTTTAAAAAATTCTTATTAAATTAGCGAATGTAGGAAATAACATAATACATTTTTCGGTTTAGGAGATGAAACCATTTCGTTGGTATCGGACACATGGTCGACAGACGTCTTGGCATCAGATAGTGAACTGGTAGAACAACAGGAGCGCTTTCCTTTCCTTCCTCCTGCAGAGCAGCCACCACCGCCTCCGTTGGTTTCCGAATCTTCACAAGCGAATCTTGACGTTAGTGAAACAGCCTCGGAAGCATGGAGTACGGATGTTCTCGCAAGTGACTCCGAAAGGATGACGGAGGTCGATACCGATGATACCGCTAGTGTTGCAAGGTATTTTTTTCATTTTCTTTTATTTTATTTATTAAAAGAAAAAATTGAAAAAATTAGAATTTAAAATTAAATATAGTTTAAAAACCGCAATTAACCGGTTTGATAATATGTAATAAACTGGTTTACTCTGGATTTTGTAACTTGATCTCTGCCAAAATCTGGTTTTCTTATCAGTGACCTTTTTCATTGACAGTATTGCCAAATTTTTTTAATAATACAAATTAGAAAATCGAAATAATTATTGTTTTGGAATAATAAAGTTAGAATAATACTGAATTTCAGATCGGATGATACAGCCAGATCAGAAATTGAAAGTCGGGGTGAACCCGAAGGCGGCGAGGACACACCTCCACCAATCAATCAATGTAAGGAAATACATGACATATCTAGTCATAAAATAATTTAAGTATAGTAGATAACTTTTAGTCTTAATAATAAGTTCCGAAACATCAGTAAACAATTTTTAACAAAAAATGTTATTGGTAGATAAATTTAATCTTGTTATTCTAATTTTCTCTGCAGTAATGGACAATGCGGGCAATGCATTCTTCCGACCGATTCGCGATGAAGCGCTGGCTCGCTCAATCGTGACGGTACCTTCGTCTCCGACGACGCCGTTGTCACCTTCATCGTCGAATGTCACAGGCAGAGGCGGCACCAGATACGACTACCGGCGTAGCACAATAGAATACGTCGACAACAATGCCAACAGTATTAACAGTGCCTCGTACGGCAAGCCCATAAGCGAGGATCGCCTCGTTCACCTGATTGACAAGTTGCAGATCGACGGTTCGAAAGGCGTCGGGGATGGACAGGAAGCTGCCGCTGGCAATCACATTGGAGCAGCCGCAGTTGCCCCAGCTCTTTTATTGGCAAATCACATTAACGCACCTACCGCATCATCAAACCAAAAACTACCCAACGGAGATGTGAAAACGGTAAAATTATGCTTTTAAAGTCATCATTTTACCCTTTTCTATTAATAAAATATATAAACTGATATTTATTTATAATAGGGTCTGGGTGAGCTGATGACTGGTAACGGTGATGTAATGGTAAGACTTAGCACTGCAAGCCTCACCTCCAGCAGCAGTTCTGGTTCTGAACCTCGCGTCGTTAAAACCATCAACCAGCCAGCATCAGACGTTGCTGCTCAGCTAGGTATTAGTACCCAGCAATGCAATAGCAGCAGCAGCAACGGTGGCGCTGGAGCTGTTGCTGGTAGCAATGACGTTACCGACAGCGCGAGCGCAAACGGCCCAAAACCCTCGAGCTCGACGGGTGCCATTCCTAAAAGTATCAGCTTTGATATGACGGCAGAGCGCGGCGACAAGGAAATGCTGGATGATGATCAGAAAGCTAAGCGAGGTTTCTTTGGGAAGCTCAAAATGTCTTTGAGAAATCGTAGAGGCAAGTCGCTGAGAGGATCCGACGAACTGACGAGGTGTTATGAGCGAAATCTGTCAGATTCAGGAAACGATGGAAGTCTGACGAGCGGAGATAGCAGGCATAGATTGCGTAGGATTATGTCTGAAGATGTTACCTCGACCTGCGGTGTAAATAGTGGTAAGGGTAACTATTTTTTATTTATACGATATGTAAGTGAGATCACTGCATTACAAAATAACATTTTAAATCTAATTAGTTTTAGGTATTTTTTGTATCCTGTCGATTTTATTATATAATTAAAAATTTATGAACGATTATTATTAATTACAGATACCACAGATGATATACTAGCAAAGTACAGAAGAAAACCGAGTGCCAACAGTGACACAGCTTCAGTAGAAAGTACGCAGTCACGTATAAAAGAAGTTGAAGACGAAAGGCTTTTCATAGATCCTAACAATGTTGAGCTATCGTTCGCTTTCGCAGATGCTAAAAGAAAACTTCGGATGGTTCTTAGCACTGCGGATTTGCAGCATGTTCCATGGACGAATATCTCTGAGGTAATTTGCTAAAAAAATGTAATGAATCAGAAAGTTACAAATTTGTAATTATATTTTGATTGTCTTAAGAAAGTGTTCTATAATGTTTAAATTAGATTATTTTTACGATACAGAGAAATTCATGGATGCAGAAGGAAAATGAATTAGTTGCCTTCCTACAGCTTCAGTTAGCTGAAGCTATAAATTTACAGGATAGGGCGTTGATCGCTCACCTGCATGAAACTCTACGCTGTGTCAGGTTATTTAATGAAGATGGGTGTAGAAAGTTGTTCAAATCTCTCGGTGAAGACTATCAAAAACGGTCGCCGTATATTGCTTATTTAATCAGATGTCGACAGGGTTTATTATCTACAATAGCACATTTAGATCGGTAAGTTGCATCGTACTGTTATAAGAAAAAAATTTCTCGATTAATTATTAAAAAATTAATATTTTAATAATTATTTCTCTTTTTCATTAAAGTTTGGGAGAACGCGTGAAATGTGATCGTGATGCTGTAAATAGTCATTTAGTATCGGTATGCGTCAGAGTGTTCTTAGAAAAGCGAGAAATGCACGTTCAAAGGTTTTGCGAGGAATTTAAAAAGTTGACAGTAGCGGATGAGAAACAGGATCTAGTGGACAACTTCTTAAACAGGCTACACACGGAAATGGAAAATGATCCAATATGGCAAGGTGCGGATTGCATTGAATTACACAATTAATCTAAAAAGAATAAATGACGTAATTACATATAGTAACATGTTTTAAGTTATTATAACTGTTGATTTTAATATTACTTTACTACATACTTCAAAATTTTTAAATATGATATTTTTTATTAATTTCTTTTACTCTGCCACTATTCAAATTAATACAAGACAGATACTATGCTTATCCTTAAAAAAAAAAATAAAAAAATAAATTGGTATTTATTTTTTTATTCCGAGCGTCAAAATTTTTATCATTAACTCTATATCTTATATAGCCGCTAGCAGTAGTCAATTGGACCTCGCGCGCACGGTGGTGGAGCGCACGTTGATGGCTGCTGTCTATCAAAACGCCCTATATCCTAACGGCGACGGTGATATCCATCGCGATCACGTTTTCCACGATCACATTAGGAAACTCGCAAAGATCATCACACCCAATCACAAGGACTTGCGCATCCCCAAGATCTATCACTATGAATGCCCCTGGCCTTGGGCGCAAGCTGAATTGGCCGTCATTTCGGCCTACAAGACACCACGCGACAAGCTGCAGTGCGTTTTCCGCTGCGCCACCACCATCATGAATCTGCTATCGATGGCCTCGGAGCGCGGTATACCCGCTGCTGACGATCTCATCCCTGTGCTTGTTTACGTTATTATAAAGGTAAGTGCCTATAATAGAAAAAAATTTTCTAAAAATTCGACAAATAATTTTCTTTATAATCTAAAATTACCGATGTTCATAAAAGTTAAATCGGAAATATTTTGTACAAAAATGATAAAGTTTAGAAAAAGTAAATTTTGTATAAAACAATGTTTGTTTAGTTTGTATAAATAAAATATAAAAGTTTTAAAATTTATTTTAAATAAAATAAAAACAATACCTAAATTCTCATTGCTCATGTTAGAAACTATTTGAACAGATATACGGATTCACTCCGCCTTACCCTACATAACATTAAACCAGGTGTGCTAATGCGACTAACGCGCTTTTTATGTAATGAAAATGATAATTCGCTTCCACGGCTATGGACTTACAGGCGATTTGTTCAGCTATCGCATTCTCTCTAGACCCGCTGCCTGTTAAATAAATGAATAAAGATACCTAATCGATTTTGGATTAAAAGAATCAACGAAAAGAATTCCTATATAAAATACAGCTTTAATTCTAAAGAATAAAAAAAATTATAAAAGATAAAAATGTTCAAAGTAAAATGTAAATACATTCAAATAAAAATTTATTTTTAATGATGTATTTGTTTTTAGACAAATCCGCCGTCGCTGCTCTCGACGATACAGTATGTCAATAGCTTTTACGGGAACCGGTTGGAAGGTGAAGAACAATATTGGTGGACACAGTTCTGCTCAGCAGTCGAATTCATCAAAACCATGGATTAATATTTTTTAATATAATTATAGATGTAATTAAGATTAATACTATAATTAATTATTATTGCTAATATGTAAAGAGAAGCACTTGTAAATGTGCAAAAAATGAAAAACATAGGAAACATACAAGAAAGAAATGCAGAAATGTCTTGTAAAAAGCGTTTTAAAGTATATACTTTCTGAAAACTATACTAAAATTTTTATTTTGACAATAGTTTACAGAGAGTGTTTTTATTTTTGTTTTCTTTATTGTAATAAGTAATGTATATGGAAGAGTGCACATTGAGAATTCCATGAAACATTCAACGATTTTGTGTGGCGAAAATTCACGTAAAGGTGCTGTGAAGTTTTCTATTGACGTAGAAAAGATGAAAAAACGAAAATGTAACAATAGTGATATAGTGGAGGCAACAGGGAATGAATTTATGTAATTAAAATTTAGTATAACAATTTATGCAATTAATTTAATATCAGTAGCATGCAATAAGTAGCTTGTGCAGTATTCCACATGTTGGATATTAAAAAAATTAATTTTTATTCAGAAGTTGTAATTAATTTTCATTTTATAATCTTAATTGGGTCTGATAGTCCTACTTTATAGATATGTACAAATTATGCAGTTTTTTGATGTTTAGAAAAAATGTATTGCGATATAAGCAAATCCAGGACATAGCTGCCCTCTGTAATGATGTACATACTCTACCTATATACAAATTTTCAAATTATTATTGCAAAGTAGCAAAAAATGGCGTTTGCTCAAAATTTTTAAATTATATCTCATCCACCTGAAAGTTTTATTTAAATTCAAAAAAATTGAGCAAACGCCATTTTTTGCTACTTTGCAATAATGACTTGAAAATTTTTATATAGGTAGAGAACATCATTACGGAGGGCAACTATTCTGGATTTGCTTACATCGCAATACATTTTTTCTAATAAAAAAACTGTATAATTTGGACATGTCGATAAAGTAGGATTATCAGACCTCGTTAACATTTTTTAAGAGTTCGCAATTTTTTAGATCTTTTTCATATGCACAATATATTATCATAGTAAAATTATATTTTCGATATATTTTTTGTCTATTATCAATTCTCTTAATATCTTTGTTACACATTTTATTAGTTTATATAACTTTTATTGATGTACAAACATATTTTATAATAAAAAACTAAAAATAGTATAATTTCAAGAGATTGCATAGAAATAAGTTTTACTTTTTGCATATATAGTAATTCTGAATAATTATCAAATAGTGGTATATATTTAGTTTTTTGAGTTTAATATTTTATATAAATATATTTAAAATGTATAATTTTGTTATTTATAAGTGTAATAAAATTCTATTATTTAAAGCTGGTTAATGAATTAAATTTGTCTTGTACTTTCTTATAAGCTAAAGTTAACGCTGATTTTATGAACTAGATGTATAATTAGAATTGTGTTCAAAGTTTGGTTAAAGATGTAATAATATAATCTTGTGCCAAAAGCTGCCGAATGTTTACAAATATTTCGTATTATGATGCTGAGAATAGATATATATATATATATATTTATTGATCTTAATGAAACTTACCTAACAAAATAATAATTTCTTCTTTAATTTCTATAACAATATTTTTAATAAAATCAAATTTTGAACGCTGCAATACAACTATTTTCTTATAAATTTGATAGTAATCTCTTAATTTCTTTTTTCTAATACTAATTGGAAAAATAATTTTAAAACAATTAAATAAAAGATAATTATGTTTATTTTTTTTAAAAACCAATACTGTTTAAAAATCGTTTATACGAAAAAAATATTTCTTTGTTTCGCTTTATTGTCGTTATTGTAAAATTAAAAAAAACTAAAAAAATTAAAAATAATTAATACTATTTACAAAAAAAATTACTATGTAACAAGTGCATCTGCACTGATGTGACATCTACAAAATAAAACTTATGACCTTCTTATCATTTGCTTATGTTTTCATTTATACAACTTAGATTTGTCTGAAAATTTATAAACTCCACAACCAAAAACGATGCGTGTAATCAGCAAGAGAATCTGCAAAGAAAACGAATCCATGCGGCATTCAATCATCAATAACAGCAAGGAAATCGAGCAATTCTCAACTCGGCGCTTTTCCAACAAAACTTCCGTATACACACCCGCCGACGCGCGAATTATGCTCAAAACCAAAGGCCGGTCCCGGGAAAACCACAAAGGAGTCGTAAATCGAAATTAAGCTGCGGAAAGCAAACAGCATTTTCCTTTCATAAAGGAGCGAGCTATACGCACACGTCATCGGCACCCTCGCGCTTGAAACCAGATTAACGATATTGCGTTTACGACGCATTTCATTTTCCCAAAGTAGCCTGAGCACTGTAGCGTGGATGTATCGATCCGAAAGAGCGCGGCAAACGCCCATCCTATGGCTAAGCTGTGTATATGTCGTTGAAACTTGACTTTTGAGATAGCTCGCGAATGCCCATACTCACACGCGATTATCTGCCTGTATTAACACGTATATACAGCATGTATGTATATTCGACTAGTCTATCGAACATCGTTTCAGGGCGCGAACAAAGGGGAAATTTCCCAGCCCGCTTGCTTTTGATCTCGCGATTGTTGAGGGACGTGCGATTTAATTGAAGGCTTCGGTTTGACGAGCCAAGATTGATTGTTAAATGAAATTTCTACTATGAGTATAGTATTAAAAATGTAATTATTTCTATAGTATTAGGTCTATTTTAAGATAGTCCATAAATTACAATTCAAGTAAATTGGTTTGTAACCGTTCCATACTTCTATCAATTAATTAATTTTCTAAAGAGCTTTTAAAGAAGACTCGACTATTGAGCTTATCACATCAGTGTTCCAATAATCATTCATCATACCGCCCGACTCAACTATTTGAGAAGTCAAGCTGCAACGGATCACAAGTGAACTCGTCAAAACCCGACGTCACAGCACTGCAGAGGCATTGCGCGCGCGAGCGATTCTATTCTCATCTTATCTTGCCAAATCTTCTAGCTTACGCGAGCGCAGATAATAAGATTTTTCTCACGAAACCTCGATTTTTCCCTTTCTCGCTCTTTCCTTGCGACCGCTAAATTTCAAAGGATCAGAGGTGTGTATATATGATAGCGCGTCGCATTCTGAAAGCGCTTCCCCCCTTCACTTTGTCTCCGGCCGCTCTCGTCATTATTGTTGTCTTTAACAAAAGGCGCCGAGCGCTTGGACTTTTTATCTCTACTAGCGGAAAAATGCACAAAAAAGCCGTTTTTTCTCTTGCCACTTCTCTCTCGTTTAAAGCACGATGCGGCTGCGACGACGGCAGTTTAACTTCTCTCTCCTTCCTCCTGCTCTGTAGTTTTTTTCTTGCTCGACGATCAAAAATAAAAATTTAACTGCTTCTTTCAATAAAATCAAAACTCTGGATCACACATGGTTTATGTTGATGCTAAGCGTGTTATTGCAATTTACTCTGGTTTGGCGCTTACACTGAGAAAAATAAAAGTAGGACGCTGAAAGAAGAATAACACCTATTTGAAAGTATTATCTGAATCGAAAATTAAGAAATAATATTATCGAATATAATATAGTAAATAAATTTAAATCTTTAAAAATCAATTTTTCTCAGTATAAGTTGAATTTATAAGCTTTAATAGGATTTAAGTTAATGCAGAAATTAAAGTAAAATCTTGCACAACGTAAGCAAAGAAAACCGAAAATTGGTCTTGATATATAAAAAGAAAAAGAATTAGCGAAAAATCCGTATATTTGCAGCGATTCACATATATAGCGTATAACGAAACCCTTATTTTGTTTATTTTCTACAAAAAATTTAACATCCAATATTAGGGCTGCAGGTAAATATGTACGTATATATCGTTCGGAGGGGTGCGATGAATCCGCGGCTCATCACATTAATCTGTGTTCTTTTTTAAATTTCTGTCGTCTCTTCATGTTTATTCTTATTTAATCGATAGAGTGCCATGTGCTTTATTGAAAGATTCATCATTCGCCATACATAATTGTCGATAATCGCCGAAATATATTGATATAGTATATAAAGGAGCGTTCGCCAAGGAAAGAAACAACATATCTTGTGACCTAAAAATGACGATACATTTATTTTGCTTTTCTTTTTTTTAATGATCAATGCAATCTAGGTCACCAGAAATACAAGTACGTTCTTATCACTTTTTATTGTTTTTTTGCATCATCAACCACCATCATTATCACCTCATCATAATCACCATCAGCATATCATTTCATCATCATAATCATCACCATCAACTTTTCACGTTTTAAATAATAATCATAATAGTAATTAATAATAATAGTAATAAGTAATAATTAATAATAAGTAATAATTTATAATAAGTAATAATAATAATAATAATAATAATAATAATAATAAAGGACTATGGAGGAATTCCTGTTCATTAAATTTAATTATATATAATATATATTACATATATATTATGACTGAACCACCGACACATTTGATGTACTTTTTTTTTCAATCGGTGTTTTGCTTTGCTTGCTCGCATTCATTTAAATGTTTTTTATTTTGTTTTTAAGTAAACGACGCGTTTTTCAGCCACCCAAAGCTTAATTGGGAGGCATTAAATCGCACGCGCAAGTCTTTCATCGTTATAATCCGCCTGCATTCGTAACTGGCATCCCTAAGAAGTGCACCAACCGATTTTAAATTGTTTTTATTAATTTTTTTGTTAAATCTTTCTTTCTCTCTCTCTCGCTCGCGCACTTTCTCACGTTCTTTCTTTCTTTCTCTCTTGCTCTCCCTCACACTTTCACACTCTCTTTCATGCTCTCTTTCCCTCTCGTTCTTACAATCCGTTTCGTGATTTTACGAAAAGTGGTGTCGACGTTATTTATTATTTATTCTTTTTTTTTTCTTGTTGTTATTCCGTTTTCCCTCTGTCATTTTTTTAATACACACGTTTTTTTAAATACTCTTATTCATTCTCTCATCTCGAAGAAAAAACAACGACGCGAAGGAAGCGAACATGCACGATAATCGCGCATCCCTCTTTGCTTATTTATTTTCTTTATTTAGAATATTCGAGAAAAACCTTCAATATAGGAATGCCGAGGGTTCGATCTAGATATCTTTTTTTCCCGTTAACTTTATATACGAAATTACCGCTATCTAAGTTTCGATCGAAGAAGTGAAAGAAACGATTTTATAACAGATACGTAAAGGCAACCGACAGACAAGATTTGCGAGCCGAGTGCTTTTGCCTTCTTTCATTATTTTTTTTTATTATTTTTTTTTATTTTTTAAACTCGAACGAGCTCGATGGAACTTTGAGACATGGAAACACTTTTTAAAAAAGTCGAGATCCAGAATGAAAAAGGAAGAGCTTCGACTTTTCGATGTTTTCATGCTTAGCTCTAATTTATATGCTTGAAAATGCGACGCTTTTGCAGCACAAAACTTCACATATAAATCGTAGCTCTATCAAACTCCTTCAGGCTTTGCACTGCTGCTCTTGACCTTAGAACTTTGTAATAGTTCGTCGATACGATACTTTATATTTTTTACGTTTCTCAGCGTGTTTTACTTATATAAATTAAATTACCAGACACTACACACTTTACTTTAGGATATCGTTATGAAATATCGAGCGAATCCGTTTTGCGAAATTTTTTTTATTTTATAATATCCACTTTTTTAAAAGTTTATTACTCGAGAGGTCTTATGTAACCAGCATTACAACATTGTATGTGTATTTAGACAAGTAAATTGGATGAAAAAGGCATTTACAAAAACGGAAAAATTTACTCTAATTGCCTGTAAAACAAATGTATGACACATTAATCGATAATTTTACGCGTGTTTTACGTCAATCAACATGTTTATCTTATTATATTCAACGGTTAAATTTCATAGAATTTGTTTCTCGCAAATACATTTTTAATTTAAAATTTTGTTTACAAGCGTGAGGTGAAGAAAAAGAGAAAAGAGGTTTCGGAAAGCTCGATATGTATAGCAATAATAACAGTAATGGGAGGACTTAATCCTAATTTATTTCAATATGCATTATATTTATTTAAAAAATTACACTGCCTTTGAACAAAATTTGATGAATTGTCGCAAATAAGATTTCATCTCCCTCTTTAAATAAGCACCTCATATGTTTCAATGCTTTTTTCATCAAAGCTTCTCTATCCATTTTACTCTTTTATATCAATGACGCATGGTCAACCTTTGACTGGGAAAGCGCATCAAACTTTATTCAAAGAAACGTGAAGGAAAAATCTACTATACTATATTCACTTTTTTGTTGTTTTTTTTCTTTTTTTTTTTCTTTAAATACGATTTCACTTAACGCGCCCGTTCCTTTAGCCTTCCTTTTTTCATTAAACATGATATTTCGTCAAAAAGGAGATTTCAAGGAAAGAGCGGAGTGGAAATCGGGTGAGTAAAGTCGGAAAGGAAAGCGGAAATGCAAAGTTTTC
This sequence comes from Eupelmus azureus, assembly GCA_030522685.1. Classification (NCBI taxonomy): domain Eukaryota; kingdom Metazoa; phylum Arthropoda; class Insecta; order Hymenoptera; family Eupelmidae; genus Eupelmus; species Eupelmus azureus. The sequence continues at coordinate 935 of JAPYZA010000009.1, read as the reverse complement.
GTTTTGGTTGTTGTTGTTGCGTGCCCTCGTGCGATACACATAGACTCGAATTTTTTTCTTCTTTTATATCATATTTAAAGTTTGTTTTGTTTTCTTATCGTTTGCAAATAAAAGCATATTGACGACACATTTGTTAACAGGTGTGTGCCCGTTAGCACACACGCACGCACTTGCTAAGAAAAATGGCTGATTGGTATTATTTTTTTTTTGTTACTTATACTTATTTTTTTTTGCTGGTAGACTCTGAATTAAATAATATTAATTGCCCTTATTACTTATCGTAAACGACGATTAATACATGTCGAACGGGACATTAACATCTCGTGTTCAAGATTCTCCTTTGCATCCTGATACAAGACTTTTTTTTCCACTTTTTTGGTTGAGACGTTTTTTCATTTATGGTTTTTTGTTTTTATCGCTTGATTCTTCATTTATATTTTCTTTTAGTACGTCAACACCACTCTAAGTCGCGAGTTTTCCCAAGCACATTGGTTGATTCACTTTGATGTCATCATTGTGACGAATTCTGCAACAGAGAGACAGAGGCGCGCACGCATATTAGTGAACATTCGTCATCATCAGCGATTAAACTACTCATAAGGCTCTCGAGCGCGCGCGCGTGCTCGTTACATAAAGCAAACGCATGCAGCCGAGAGCCCGATTAATTAACGTGAGCTCACCTTCGTAATTAACCTGGCCGTCGCCGTCGATGTCCGCCTCCCGGATCATTTCGTCGACCTCTTCGTCGGTGAGCTTCTCACCGAGATTTGTCATGACGTGTCTGAGCTCGGCCGCCGATATGAAGCCGTTGCCGTCCTTATCGAACACCCTGAAGGCCTCCCTGATCTCCTCCTCGCTGTCCGTGTCCTTCATCTTGCGCGCCATCATGGTCAAGAACTCGGGGAAGTCGATTGTGCCGTTGCCTGCCGAAAATT
>JAPYZA010000008.1:0-57988 GCA_030522685.1 Eupelmus azureus | reverse complement strand
TTACTTTTTACATTTTTTTTTTTTTTTTTAAATTAATTTTTATATATATTATATAGATATACAACCACATAAGATAGTTTTACCTTGCGTCTTCTTCTTCTTCATATCCAAAAAAAATTGCTGTTAATTCTTCTTTATTACAAATTCTACAGAGGGGAGGACAAGGATCCCCGCAGTACCCAACACATGGATGACCGCATTTTAAGTTATTTTTACACGGTTCATTACATGGTTCTACATCGCATAACTCGCTGCATAATTTACTGCACTTTATATGCTCGCACTTTCGAGTACATGGCTCCTGCAATTAAAAAAGAATTTTTTTTTAATTTAAAATAATTTACGGAAATCCTGCAGTATGAATGTTTGTTGACAGGTGCAAATCTCGCGTGAGCATTATCGACCATGATCATTTCAAAATAACTTTAAAGCAACATTAAATCAAGGAAAATAAGTTGAAAATATCCGAAATGTAAAAAATTGACAAAATAACAATAATATATTAGAAATTAGAAAAGACTCAAGTTTATATAATAACGCTCGGAATAAAGCAACGTCAAATAAAAAAAATAGCATGAAAGTACGACAAAATAATGTGAAAAAGGGCTATTTTCGATGATAAGGAGTCAGAAATTCTTATACGATAGTAACAGAGATAATAATTATCTCCAGCTTGCTCGAGCGTCTAAGGTCAGTTTGCTGATGCAATCTTATTAATAAGTCCATTAGTGAACCTGGCACGAACAGTTTGTGAAACTTAGTTTCTGAACATTTGTCTATTCATCACCTTCTGATATCAACACTAACTAAACAAGGAGCGCTACACAACTACATATTTAGCAGATAACATACTGACCTTGCAAGGCGTACAAACCATTCCACATGTATTAGCACATTTAGTATGAGTGCACCTTAATTCGCAAGGTTTTCTACAGGGTAGACATTGTTTTCTGCATGGCACTTCACACCTAATCATATACAAAAAATGTGAATATTTCTCATGATATATAATCGATACCTAATGTAGGATTAGTCTTATTTTTTACTTGTGTCCACAAACAAGAATAACAGGGCATGGTTTCGCGCACGGTACATGTATTCGTCCTTGTTTGCAAGTTCCACAATTTCCTTCACAAATATGTCCACAAGCCAGTTTTGTTCTACACGGCATTCTACAGTACTCTATTAAAGATTTCGATTGCGAATCTAATGAAAGAAAATAGTAAAAATTTATATTATAATTTGAAATAACGATCACTGTACCTTATGATACATTTTTAATTTTTTAAATTTATAAATTTTACATTAAAAAGCTTAAAATGATTTCAGAGCCGTAAATATTGAAAATATATGAGCCCAATTCGTACTCGGTATTTAAAAATAAAAAAGATAAGATTTAGCATTGTAATTGGTTTAAAAATCAATTTTATATAATTGATAATGATTCCAGGTATATATATATTTGTAAAAAATATAAAAATATATAAAATAAAAACATATGTAGCTGTAAGACTCTGTATTAATACATTCGAAAAATTCGATTTTCAAGTTTAGGAATCTTTTATTAATCTACCCTAATATATTACAGAGATTTCCGTACAGATACTACAAACGAAATACTTTAGTTTTATGCAAAAATATTAGCTTTTGATTATGCGACAAAACTTTCTTAAATAGAAATTTTCGAGTGTTCACGGAGAAGCTATTAAAGTTTATCATATTATTATTTGTGTATTTCAAATGACTATTATATCAACGTTCATTATATCACTAAATTTCGTATTATCATAGAAATTACATAACAAAATTTGTTTTGTTACACAATATATCCTTTCTTATAAATTAACCAATATAAAAATAAATTAAAATCTTGTGAAATAAAAATTTTTTTTAAGATTATATGGTTAAATACAAAAATACGCCGTATAAAAGGCACGGGCGCCCCTGATCGCTTCGCCTATAGTTCCCATCAGGGCGCTGCCACGCCCTTTAATACTGTTTTCTATAATTTATTTCAGCAAAAACACTAAAAAAATTTATATTAAAAATTTCATTCACAATGCACATATAGCTGGAACCTTTTCAAATCAAACAGATCTTCATACGATGCAAAATTGAATTGATTTTGTTACATTGTAATAGCTTAAGTGTTTTAGTTTTTGTACAATTTCTGAATAACTCTTAAAAACTATATGTAATGATTATAGTGTTTAAAGGGACTAAGTTAAATATTATAATAAAATAAATTAATAGCAAGGTTGTCACCTGTTTCTTTTAAATAACATGGCACAGAAAACTTGTGGCCACATAAACCTGGTTCATCTCTGAGCACCATCATTTTACAGGCTATGATACATGGCTCCATACATTTATTTGAGCAAGGGTGGCCGCACGATAAAGTTTTCTGGCATTTTTTATAACACTTAGAAGGAGTTGCTTCTTCACAACACTTTACGTTTATTTTATGACCACAAGAACTAATTTTGTTAACCTGTAGAATTGTTATTTCATTTATTTAATTGTGTTTAAATAGACCCTATTTATAATTCTATGATTTCACATAGTAATTAGGAAATTGATGTTTTTGAAATTCAATAGATATACGAAAATGTCTATTAATATTTCTTGATAATTCTTATTTTTGAATACATTTTTATTATTATTTGAAATTAATAATAAAAACCGTAAAGGAACATAGTTTAAATGAAGTAGCTAATGGTCACATTCCATCAGAACATAAATATCTCGAAAAAAATGGACTTGTTTAGTTTCTATGAGAAGCCGCAGAATTACAAAAGATCCCTCTTTTTAATTTTACTCACTTTTATCTGACAGTTTCCGCAAACGTCCTTGCACAGCAGTGGACATTTATGGCCGCATTTCTCGATTTTACGCTTACACTGCCTATTACATTGTTTTTCTTCGATATTTACAGAGCATGGTTCATTTTTGAAATAATGACCACAAGAGCGTACTTTTGTTGTATGTATAGAACAGGGCTCGCATGCCTCATAACATCTCTTCTTACAAGGATGATCATTTGTGCAGTTTAAGTTTTTGTTAGGGCAATCTTTTTTACACTGATACTGAAACAGAAGGTTTTATTAAATGATTTATCGCAATGCCTAATCAGAAGAACTGACAATATCAGTAGAAATCTTTTCCGATACGTGGTAGAAAATGTAAAGGTACCTGTTTAGGTATTCTTAATTTAAGGCAAACGTAGTCTTATCATTAAATAGTTTCTATTATTTGGTACCGAAATCCGCACATAATAGTATTTTGTTGGAATTCACATCACAAATAAAACAAAATTTTATTTTTTACTATGTTTGTCATAATGTATAATCCGATTAAGAAAAGTTAAATTAATCTTATCAAATTAATTATTTTATATTTATATTAGATATTCGTAGAATAAAATATAAAAATCAACTCGCTTTTGTCTAATAATTATTATTATAATAAAAAAAAGGACTTAATATACCTTAACATGTTCTGGATCATTGTTAATATGACAATTTTTTTCACATTGATGACCACAAGGCAGACGATTTTCACAAGGACAAGAACATTCGCATTCGTTAATAGGACGACCACAAGGTTTCTTAATTGTATGCTTACAATCTGGCAACGTATCTTCAATCTAAAAAATTCATTAGAAAAATTTATAATTTATTATATATAGTAACATCATTTTTTGCGATGGTGAAAAGAGAGGTATCTCTTCCCTGTGTAAAAAAGTAAGGGCGTATTTATTTCCAAGTTGATTTTAAAAGTTAAATCTTAAATTTGTCATCTATTCTAAATTACTTTTACAATTATTTGAAAAATTTTGGCTAGCAATTTTAAAAATATTTTGCAAATTCCCCTTTGCGCTTGAATCAGCAAATTTACTTTATCACTTGTAATGTTGCATACCTCAACATTGCACATAATTGTATCTTCGTTATCAGAACATCGCATTTGAGCCGTATGTCCGCATTTCAACTGGCGTTCTACTAATACTTTACATGGTTGGCAGACCTTATAGCATTCTAATGGACAAGGATGCTCGTTCGGACAACTTTTCGCACACTTCTGTTTGCACGAAAATTCCTTGTGCTCTCGATCTAATATATGACAAGTACTGGTGCATATGTGCCCACAAGATAAATCTGAGTTGCATTTTTGCAAGCACCCTCCTTCTGGAGACTTAGCAAAATCACTTGCACTTGTGACCTGCAAATGCGATAACGAAACATTTTGTAATGAAATTAAATTTTTTATTTTATATTCTGATGTTACATAAAATCATTACCTGTATAAATTGATCCGCATGAATCTGACATCTCAGTTCAAGAGAGTCGCCTATTGCATTTTGTTTTTCTAATACTTTTTTAATTTCAGGCCAAATAGAATTATTTCCTATAAGGTCATCCATGTTTCCCATAATATACAGGCCTTCACGAGCTCGAGATAAAGCGACGCAGACTCTGTTTGCTTCTTTTAAAAAGCCAACATTGCCCTCTCCGTTACTGCGAACCAAAGACAAAAGAATAATTCTATTTTCTTCTCCTTGAAAATTATCAACTGTGGTTACTCTTACTTCTTTCAAGATTGCATAAGAAGACGTTTGCTGAAAAACAATCAGAATAGAAATAATTTATAAAATATTGTTATTTTTTCATAAAAATATTTTTGGAAGCTTATAAAAATTATTTTAATAGTAATCTTATTTCCCAGTAGAAATGAAATGTCAAGCAAATTTAGTTATAAAACTCACTTTGAATTAAATATTTTAAATTTAAGTAATCACTTTGAGTTAAGAAAAATTCCGTCTTTTTTTAATACATTCTATAAAATAAAATTTTTATAAAAAATTAAAAGTTAATTAAGTATATTAAAGTTACAAAGTGAATTCAATTATTTATGATAATTTACATTACAAATTTTCTCTTATTTATTTGTATTTTAATTCATTATTACTTGACATAATATTTGAATAAATCTTTAAATTATTCTTAAATATTTATCGTTACAAAAGTCATTAATAATGAAAACTACCTTCTTAAGAGCAAAAAGTTGTCCAGTATATGTGCATAATATAGTAATTTCAGTAGCTTCATATCCTTGCTTTATTAAATATTTAGCAAGTTCCACTAGAAACAGTACTTCATGTTGATTTGTCCAACTATCATCATAGTCATGATTGGTTTCCCTATTGCTATGGTTTATAAAGAAAAGATTCTTTTCTAATCCTTTGATATTTGGATAGTCAAGTACTGTTATATCGTTTTCAAGTTTTTCATAAATAGATGGGCAAATTAGTTTAGCAATCTCAGGTCTCATTCTATGTTGATTTATTAATTGAACACAATCACCTTTAATGTTCACCATTCTTTCAAATAGTGATACATTCAAATTAAATTTTGTACCTAGTTTATACACTGAAGCTTTTGGGCGTAATTGTTTATGATCTCCTATAAGAATTACATGTTGAGTACGTTCAGTCATAGAACAAACAGCATGTGCTTCTAGAATTTCTGCTGCCTCTTCTACTAATACTATTGCAGTTTCCAAATAAGAATAATAAAAAATATCATTACACTCAGTTTCATACATGAATATATATTAAAAAATAGTTTAATTACTTAAATTGTATGCGATTAAATTGAAAATATAGTACCTATAGGGGCATGAAGAGCACGTACAGTTGATTGAAGCTTAGCAGCTCCTGATGTTGTAAATCCAACTACTTCATGCTTTTTTAAAGTATATAAATCAACCATTTCTCTAGCTTCATTTAATTTTAATTTTGTTTCACGATAAATTGCTTCCATTTTTGTGAAGTTATAGATTTCTTTATCATAACAGTTTTTAACCCATTTCCAATATGACCTCCATCGATAATTAGTAACTGGTTCACTTGACTCATTTAAAATTGGATGCTGAGCTAACATATTCTAAAAATTTGAAAATATTTCAAAATTAATTAAAGTCCTTTATATAATAAAATTGTATTTGAGCTTCAAGCTTAGCAATAATTATATAAATAAATAAAAATATCACCTGGAAATATGAGCGCTGCTTATTGAAATAATAAAGCTCTTGATTCATTTGATAAATTAGATTTTTAGAATTTTTGAAATTGGATATATCATATTTGATATTTTGAATTATTGTATCAATACTATCTAAAGGAAAGATAATGTTAAAAGTATTAGAGCATTTTTTTAAATTAAGTTCTATATGGTAATCCATTTGTTCATGATTTTCTGAACTAGAAGTTGGCAAATATAAATTAGAAGGTGATATGGGTTTTTCCAGAATTAAATTATTATTTATTCCTATAAGCCAACTTACTAGATCTTTATTTGATTGAAATTCATTCAATTTTGGATCATGACAATATTTTTTAAGAATATCTAAGGGTACAATGGCTTCTTGGATAGTTAAAATTTTGATAATATAACATGCTTCCTCAATGGAATTTAAAATGCCTTCTAAATCTTTTTTCCTTCTGTTCATTATGTCTCTCGCTGGTCTACTTTCATCACTGTAGCTGCCACAGCGCCTCTCAAAAAGTGTGTGTGGTTTTAATTTTTCACTTTTTGATCTACTCCCTACACGAACAATAGATTGAGTGTAGCTTAGAATTCCTTCTAAAAATTGGTCGAGTGCATGGTTGGTCAAACAAACGACAACAATTGGTCCATAACCAAGCCAATATTTTTTATTTTCTAGTAAAGTTTGAACTATCTTTAAAGCAATAAAAGTTTTTCCTGTTCCTGGAGGTCCTTGAATTAATGCCAATTCTTCCGTTAAAGCACTCTTAAATGCCACGTATTGTGATTCATCTAACTTGAGTTCTTTAGCAGTTGGCCATGGTTGATCAGATTTAATTGGTAATGTTAATCCATCCAATTTATAAATTACATCAGAATTTTTAGTAGACTTTAAAAACACTCTTATATCCGGTATACGTTTTATATATTTAGGTAATTTAGTGGTAGTGTTGGCGTGAATTAAATAGTTTTCCATTGGAAAATTTCTTGCATCAATTTTCTGCATAGCACTAAGTACCGATAAGTATGGTTCAAAATATATTTTTGATTCCATCATAACAAATTGAGTATCATACATACTTGGGTTGATCTTTGTTCCTTCACAAAGTTCTATTAATAAAAACCCTTTGGCAAGATTATTTTCATTTCTGTTAGAAACAATTGCAAACAGAATAGTGTTAAAGTTATCATTACTTAAAAGCAACAACCCACCCTGCATAAACCTTTTTGAATAAAACCAGTTTATATGGTTCATTTTTCCAAAATATATTTTTATGCCTAGATTATCTTTTACTACTTCTGGAGCAATTAAAGTAACTTTTTTGTAGATACGAAGTTCATTACTTCGGTATTTTTGGAGTCCATTATGTAAATATTCTTGTAGGCCATTCCGCAAAGGGGACATGAAATCTTCACGTAGTAATCGAAATTGAACATCTAAGTAATGTTCAATATTATTATATGCATCCTTAATTTTACAAGCTCTAATAAACGGTTTTTTATTACATAAATCCTCTACTGTTGGTACAACACTCAATTTTCTAAAGTCTTCAGGTGGATCATCTTCAAAATTTAATTTCTCTGAATTTACTTTAGGTTTCTTATTACTTTCTTTTACTTTTTCAATTTCATCTTCTAAATGTTTAAAGATTTTTGAAACTGCAGTTTTGACTGTTTCATCAATTTTGTAGTTTTGTTTAGTAGAAATTGTTTCAAATATTGAATTTATTCTTTCTAAAATAGACATCAACTCATCTCGAGCTTTAGTTGGAATAAGTTCAATGACCGTCATAAAAAATTTAACTAGATCAATCCAAAATTGATTTATATCATCATGATATAATTTATTTTTTATTTTTTCTTTATCACTTTCAAATGGCAGTTTCATTATATAAAATTCTAGATTTTTCAAAAAATTTTTGGAACAGGCTTGGCTAAGAATACTTGTTATAGTTTCATTAAAATTTGCCTGGCATACTTTAGTTAAAATCTTCAATGTAAGTACTAAAAGATTAGAATCAGTCACATTTTGTAATAACTTTTCAAATTCATCTGATTTTTGAGTCAGTATTATTAAAACATGATCATGACTCTTTTTGGTTAAATTATTTAGACAATCAAAGGTGAAATATAGTTTATCATTCCCATTGTAATTAGTATATTGTCTCTTATTATTATTTCCATAATTTCTTTGTTGATTACAGAATCTACAGTAATTAAAAATGTCTTTTATTTACATAATCCATATTAATGTGATAAATTGTAAATTGTTTTATTAATTAGTATAAACTAAACTATAAAAAAAAAATTTCCAAGATATATGTTTATACAAATTTTTTAATAATTTATATATAATTTATAATATATTATTTAACAATTTTAGATGTAAATAAATTCAAATTTTTCATATTTATCAACTATAAATAAATAAAAATAGTCTACTAGTCATTTTTTTTTACTTTATGTAAACACAATTACAAACTTACTTATTTTTCTTATCCATTTGATCACGAGTGTTAGAAGATTGTTGAAATGGATTTAATTTTTTTCTAGTTTTATTACCATTAGACTTCATTGAAGATGGTTTTTCTGAAAAAGTCGAATAATTAGATAAATATTCATTTAGTACATTTAAGCACCTAGGGAGGAAAAATAAAGAATTTCCCAGATCGCATGCAAAATGTCTCGCGATAATACGGTCCGAGGCTTTCTTTATTTTTTCTCGTGATGTGTATACGATTTTTCACCGCATACTCTGGCCAAAAGAATCACTTCCGCTACCGGCTGTAAAATACGAAAGTGGTATTTTTGGCGAAATAATATAAACCGCATCTTGGGATGGAAAAAAAGAATGTCCCATATTGTAGATTGCATTGTCGATTTATAATTATGCGATGTGAGGCTATCTATATTTCTTTCCGTAGTGCGTATTTTATTTTCAGCCGCAGTAAAAAACGAAGCTAGGATAGCATATTTATCTGACGAAACGAAATGGACAATTTATTTATAAAGCGATCTTGGACAGCCTTTATTTTTCCTCCTTAGATGGGCAATATATATTATATATTTTTTTACATTATAGAACTCTGTTAAACTAATTTTTAATTTGTAAAAGATTGTATGTTCACAATTAATTATTAATTTAATATCGTACCAATTGAAAGCGCTTTATATGATTTTACTGAGCGTAGTAAATGCGAATTGTGCTACCTATTTACACAACACGAAAAACGATAAGAGATCGGGTTGCGATACCTTTTTCTTTTTTAATACGAGGAATAATTACGGAAGTTTCATTGAACCAAGGCATTTTTCGCGATTATTAGTAAAAAGCCGAGCGATAAATGAAAAAAAAAAGTAAATTGTAAACATAAGTACTGTAACAATTGTGGTTCGCTGCGGCTTCCCGCTTGTCTTTTGTTTTCTTCGTAAGCCAGTAACCTACGAGAATGATGCAACTTGCAAAGCAAATTTAACGTCACCGTTTGAACTGATCATATTAAACAATAATTTCTAACAAACTTTTTCTAATCAGAAAAAGAAAAATTAAAAGCTGCATTTAGAAATTAAAACGACTGCTAAATAACTTACCATTTCCATCATGAGAGCCCTGTCTATCCATCGTGATTGCGAAGATGTATCCACTCTAAATGCCAAACGCAGTAATCACGCGTTACCGTCAACACTAAACTTTTCAATATTATAAATAAAAATTACTTTAGCGATCCTGTTGATATACACATGCGCTCTTTATCGTAGCTACAATTACGCTCAAGCTTAATTAACTCACGGCTTGAGCCGCTCAACTGCGGTCAGGGTGGAGTGGAGCTTTGAGCACTGAGCTGTATACTATACAGTGTACTACAGGACAAGTCAATCGCGCGCGGATTCCGATCGTCAATGTATAAGTGCAGCCAACGTACGTGTACACATAGTAGTAAAAACCAACTCTATAATGAATTGCAGCTGAAAAATGTAAAATTAACTAAATTTAGACAAAAATAATAGTTAGATAAAATTTAATGATAAACAGGATAGCGTAAAATACGACAGAAGACTCCAGTTGACAGCTATACATCTTTTAAAAGTTCTTAGGGACATTTTTACGAGTTGACAACGATTCATAATGTTCCAGATTGCATATTGTATTTTTATTTAAATTTATTTTCCTTTATTATTAGGTATATAATATATCAATGTCTTATTTGAAATCCTCAGCATCCACTTCAATGATAAGAATATTTTTACTTAGTTAAATACTAATACTTTATTTCATAATATAAAGTGTAGTTAGTCTTTTTAATGATGATTTTTATTTTGGCCCATATTATAATTGCGATAACAATTCTTTCGATTTTAATGCGCAGACAAAACAAAAGAAGAATTCGTTTCTAATAAGTGGAGTTCAAAGACAATATGATTTTATTCGCGTCTCAAATATCCGCAATCAGTGAGTCAGCGTAAAGAATGCAAAGTGTATGTACATACATTTGTGCATTATTTTCGTTTTATATCTATATAAGTAATAATTGGCAAAATTAAATATAATTAAAAAAAATAGGATGAATATAAGTAGCGAGATATATTTATTGTATGCGTGAATAATGCAGTTACACGATAGGCGCCAAAAAAATACAACTCGATTTAAGCATTTTTACGAAAAAAGGAACTATTTAAAGTGCCAATGAGTAAGGAGAATATGCGATTAGAAGAAGCTTAAGAAAGACCTCATGTTTAAAATATTAGAAAAAAAATACGCTTAAAACGCTTAGCAAAATTTAAAAAATTGGAGTTCTTATTCAGGCAGCAATCTAATAGCTAAAAAAATATTTTTTTTAAAGAATCTATATTACTCTTTTTAAGTCAGAGTAAGTATGAACAAAAATGTTAATTCATTTAATGTATAAATCATTAGATGATCCATCGTCAAATCATTAAATGAATAAATGTTTTCATTTACTCTGACGCCGAAAGATCGAGATTATCAAAATTTAAACTTTCTATACTGAGTCATAATAAAATCTCTGTATAACTGATATATAATATATAATGGCAATTTAATAGATAATGTAGTATTATTTTGAAAACTACATAGATTACTTTGAAATGAGATAATTTAAACAGACGGAAGACTGTTTTTATGCGTACGTACATTGATATCTTCAACGAAGTTCAAAAGCTTTTAGCTTTTAATTTTTTCTAAATAAAGTAACAAATAAATATGTTCTGCTTTTAAGTTTTTATCTTTGATAACTTTAGTAAATTTTTAAATTATTGGTGAAACTAAAGGATATTTATTCTCAACTTGTGCCAAATAAATAACCATCTTCAACTTAAGAATTTACAGATTCAATTGTTAATAACCAATTTCATATTAAGAATGATAATCCAAATGTAAAATATTGGTAAAAATCAGAAGAATGATCAAAAATTTATTGTGGAAAATTTTAAACGAAAAAGCGACATAGGTATTTGTGCATGCAAATAAGGTATCTTAAAAAATCTCATTGTATCTGTTAAGAATCGTTTTTAGACTACTATATTAGAAAAATGCTATGTCTAAGTGATTACTGATATTTTTTTAGTTCTTAAACTATCCTATTTCAAAGTAGATAACTATGCAACAAAAAGATAACTTTATTTGAAACAATTATTGAATACATTACATTTATTTTAAATAATACGTAAATACATTTAATAAAGAATACTTAAAATAACTAAAAATACTTATTAATATACGTTAATAGAAATAAATGTAATTAAAGCTTACATGTTTTATGATTATAATTTATAAAGTTTAAATATTCTAATCGAATTAGCCATTTTTAAAACCTTTAATATGAATAGAACTGGAAATAATATTTTTAAACTATTAAAATGTGATTAGAACATTTTTAAGAATAAAGTCATTTTAATTGCGTTTAAAAAATAACTTAAGAATTATTATTGAGGCCAAGCTGGGCGCGTGGCTCCATCCATTTCTGATGCTAGTTTATTATTATCTATTAAACGATGATTCTGACCTCCAATTTCGCTATCACATTCTATACATTTTCTGCGCTCCATTGCACCCCCACAGTCGCCGATTACGTAATAATGACCATTGGGACATTTAAACCAATGACCCATTTTAAGTTTTATTGCTTTTACAATTATTTTCCTTTTACTTTCTAAACTAAGTGTTTGCAATTTACTTAATTTATCACGTACTTCTGTTTCTAATTCTTCAGTGAAATTGTCAATGCTTGTTAGTTTTTCCATTATAGTATCATAATCCTTTTGTTTATCTATTATTCCACAATCGATGTTTTCAGCAACTGCTTTACATATTGTTGACTGTGAAATAAACATTATCTTAAATACAATTATTTACAACAGAAATTAAACTAAATTATTTTTGATCAAATCTTAAATATAACAAAATTCTTCAATTCTTAAATATTAGATTTAAAGTTCAGTAAACCTATTGTTAGATAAAACTGAACAAATTTGAACTTACCATGTAATATAAACGTTGAAGCTCAAATTGAATATCTTTTAGTTCTTGTTTTGAAATATGCCATGTCTTTGGAAATGATTCCACTAATAAAATAACTTGACTTTTTACAAATTTATAGGAATCGACTGTATGATTTTTTACTAAAGCCAAGGCGTCAAACAATCGCTTTAATAAAATATTCACCATAATACCGAAAATTTCAATTTCTTGTACACTCAGAATTTGTTTTCTTTGATTTCTCACCAAAATTCCACGGTCATGTATATTTTTTAAAAATTTATTCAATAGCGGTAGTGATGCTACAGGTCATAAACATTTTTTAAATTATAAAAATATAAAGGCATTATTATAGAAAATTAATTTACTGAAAATATGGATTTCTTTATTTTGCAGAATAAATCAAATAATTGCTAAAGTATTTGTATAAAATATTTGTACCTGCTACATCTTGATATTCGACCATCATATTTTTTAAAGTGTACATATGTTGAGCTTGTAGTTTTCCCAAATCATTTTGATTTTTATAAAATGCTTCTTTTTTGACAGCTTGTATATCCTTCAAACATTTCTTTACTGTATCCATTATTCGTGTACATTTCATTATTTTTGTTTTGCACTTAGGGCATGTTTTCATACCAATTATATCATTAGATTGCATTAACCACTTAAGAAGACCCTTACTCTCTATACAGTGATTACAATCTTCGAGAAATATGAACCTGTAAAAAAATTTTGTTTGTACATTGATTAATTTCAGTAATTCCCATTAATATTGATTATATTTTAATCATTTAAAAATTTTCTGAATAATATTTTTGATTATTATATCCTTATTTATTAAATTTTGTATAATATTATTACCTCGCATCTGCTTTATCTTCATCTCCAAATAAAATTTCTGTTAGTATTTCTTTATTACAAATTCTACACAAGGGAGGGCAAGGATCTCCGCAGTACCCAATGCATGGATGACCACATTTTAACAACTTTTTACATGGCTCATTACAAGGTTCTATATCGCACAATTCAAAGCACAATTTACTGCACCTCCTATGCCTACATCCTCTTATGCAACGCTCCTTAAAAAAGAAAATAAATGAATTTTCGAATTTTTCTCTAAAGAAATAATTGTTTAAGATGGAATTCTTATGTTAACACAGAAGATATAAAAGTTCATTTTTATATTTACAATTTTACAGTTACTTTCGTTTAAGAATTTTGATAAAATATCATTAAATACGTATTATTTACTAACTTTGCATGGCGTGCAAGGTATCCCACATCTCATATTACACTTGCTATGATGACACTTAAGTTCACAAGGCTTATTACAAGAGCCGCATTCGTTTCTGCATGGTGCTTCACATCTAAAACGAAAAAGATATTAACACAATTTGAAATACGAACTTAATTTAATAAAAAATACATAATATTTATTAAAAATATAGATTACGCGTGTCCACAAATTAAAATCGAAGGACAAGGTTCGCCGCACGAGATATGTATGCGTCCTTGCTTGCAATCCCCACAGGTTCCTCTACAAATATGGCCACACTCTAATTTAGTTTGGCATGCTCTTGAACAGTGCTGTAATAATTCAGAAGGCTCCGTTTTTTCTATAAAAAAAAAAGAAATACTATATAATCAAATTTCCTCATGTCGTCTATTACTTTAATTTAAAAGAATAATAATTTCAATTTAGATTATTTTTAAGTTACATTTTCGCATATTTTTTTACAACACACTTATTTTATAAACTCAATATTTTTATTCCTAAATGATAAAATTTGTATGTTCCAATACGTTGTTTAATTACATGATCATAATTTTATATGGAATTATAAAAATAAGAAAATATTTTCCCTTTTGATAAACCTGCAAAAAATTCCACTTCGTGCGCGCCTTACGGGAAAATATCGTTCACAATATACATGTACACTCAAATAATATCGTCGTAAGTAATTTTATACTTGTCAAGATTATCGATTTCGCAAATTAGGCGCGTAGATATCAATTCATTCATTTTTTTTTATTAATACACTATCCACTATAAGTTTATAGTAGAAAGAGAAGTAAGAGTAATTTGATTACTCGAGTTCTTCGGTATGTTAATTGAGTGTTTACACACTTTTACTGAATTGTATATCAACACTAAGAGAATTCATTTACATAATATTTGTGTAAGAAAATTCATGATACACATATTTTGTGTAAAAAGTGTGTAAGGTAAGATGTATAGTTTCAAAACAAAATAAATACACAAAATTTGTGTAAAATTATTTAAAAAACATATTTACTGTTTAAAACATGCCAGTACACAATATATTTGTGTATTTAATTTTTCTCGATCAAATTTAAACACAAAATGTGTGTTTAAATTTGATCAGATTTTCAACTGTGATATAAGAGTGGTTTGCTATAATTTACTTTGTACAAAAAAGTTTTTTAACAAAGTTAAAGCAAACAAGATATGAAAATTTATTACAAATGCCAAAATAATTCTCATTTGTATATTCGTTAATTTGATGAGATTTTCCAACATTATAATTTATTTACCAGCATTAGCCAAGTAACAAGGTATTCTTGTAATTGTGTGTCCACATAATCCAGTTTGACTCTGACGTACTATCACTGTGCACTTATCAGTACATGAATCCTTACATCTCTTAGTACAAGCATGTCCACACGCTAATGATTTTTCACATTTCCGAGCACAATTAGTTGACGACGGTTCTTCGCAACATTTTATTTGAATTGTATGTCCACAAGTACTTTTCTTTTCTACCTGAAAATTATTTATGAAATTTTCTTTAAAAATAATATTAAATTAAATCTAATTATTTGTCGTGGGAGTATTATATATTTAATATTTTTTTTTCCTTAAAATATACGATTTAATTTTCAATCATTATTATATTTAGAATTCAAAGTGAAAAAGTACTCATTTCAAATATACTCACCAATTCTTGACAGTTACCACATTCTTCTGAACAAGTTAATTGACATTTATGACCACAAAGCTCAATGGTACGCTTACATGGCCTTTTACATGGCTCTTTATCCACATTTATGGAGCATAATATTTTGTTATAATAATGACCACAAAAACGTTTTTTCTTTACAAGTTCACAGCAATTTAAGCAATCCTCGTAACATTTCCGTTTACAAAGATGTTGACTCATACAATTAAGATTATTTTTTGAACAATCTTTATAACATTGATACTACAAACGAAAGTTTAAGTTATTATGCATTCCATTATAAAATTTAATGTACATTTTATTAATTTTTTTTATCCAGTTATAAATAAAAATATTCAACTTTCATATAGTAAATGTTATACCAAAATTAAATAAAGTGTAAAATAATAATTTCGACATAAGAGTATAATATGCCGTATTACGAGTGTGAACAACGCAAACGAGAGCAAGCTTATTCAGTTTAACAGTGAATAGTTACTTGATGCCTAATATCATAAGATGTAATTGCATACTAAAAGAAAATTATTTGTAAATATATTGTACCTTTAGATGATCTGGATCTTCATTGACGTGACAATTTAATCGACACGAATGACCGCATGGTAAACGATTTTCACAAGAGTATGTGCACTTGGATTCATCTATAGGTTGACCACATGCTTTCTTGACGACGTGTTTGCAATTCGGTAGCATTAATTCAATCTGAAAATTACAATTAAATCTAGATAAATAAATTTAAAATAAAATTGTGAAAACTCAAATAACTAATAATTCAATAGTAAAATGTGTGAATTTTATACTTTTCACGCATACCTCAATGTAACACATGAACGTATTTATATCATCTGAACATGCCATTTGCACAGAATGTCCACATTTCAGCTGTCGCTCTAGTAATACTTTACATGGTCGACAATTTTCATAACATTTAAGCGGGCAAGGATGATCATTAGGGCATCTTTTGATACATTCCATCTTACACAGGAAAGTTTTATGATCTCGATTATTTACGTGACAAATGCTGGTACAAAAATGCCCACATGATAAAGCTGTATTGCACTTATTCAGACAACCTCCTTCAGGGCACTCCGCAAAGTCGCATGCGTATTTTATCTGTGAATTACATATTAAGATAACAAATTTATTATGGGTTTAGTCATTACAAGAAACCACATATATACCGGCTTTTTCTGCTCCGGATGAATTTGGCATTGTAAAATCAGAAAATCACCTATTGAATTTTCTTTTTCTAACTCTTGTTTGATTTTAGGCCAAATATTGTTTTTTACTACGAGGTCATCCATATTTCCCATAATATATAGGCCATGGCGAGCTCGTGATAATGCAACACAAACTCTATTTTCTTCTTTTAAAAATCCAATATTACCCTTTCCATTATTTCGAACTAAAGATAAAAGGATAATTGTATTTTCTTCTCCTTGATAATTGTCAATTGTAGTTATGCGAACTTGCTTTAAAGATAAATAACGAGACGTTTCCTGGTGGAAAAAAATTTAGAAAAAGTTTTATAATTGTTAGAACAAACATATTTTTTAAGCCCATAATAAAAGTGTAAGTGGTTAGGAAAGGCATACAAATCTATCAGAAAAAAAATTGTTAAAAAGAATTTTCACCTTCATAAAAGCATAAAGTTGACCAGTATATGTACATAATATGGTAATTTCAGTAGCTTCATATCCTTGCTTTATTAAATACTTAGCAAGTTCCACTAAAAACAGTACTTCATGTTGATTTATCCAGCTATCATCATAGTCATGATTAGTTTCTGTATTCCTATGATTTATAAAGAAAAGATTCTTCTCTAGTCCTTTGATATTTGGATAATCAAGTACTGATATATCGTTTTCAAGCTTTTCATAAATAGATGGGCAAATTAATTTAGCAATCTGAGGTCGCATTCTATGTTGGTGTGTTAACTGGACACAATCTCCTCTAATGTTAACCATTCTCTCAAAAAGTGATACGTTTAGATTGAACTTTTTGCCTAGTTCATAAACTGATGCTTTTGGTCGCAACTGTTTGTGATCTCCAATAAGGATAACGTGTTGAGTATTAATAGTTAAAGAACAGACGACATGTGCTTCAAGAATTTCTGCTGCTTCTTCAACTAGCACTAAAAAATATTAAATTAAAATATTAAATATTATACAATATAAATGCAAAATAGAAATAAAGTTCTAGTAACATATCATAATTATATAAAATAATGTAAAACGTAAATATAATTTAATATTGAATTAGATATACCTATTGGAGCACCAAGAGTTTGTAAAGTTGACTGAAGTTTCGCAGCACCAGCTGTTGTAAGTCCAATTATTTTACTTTTTCGAAGAATATCTAAATCAACTAACTCTTTAGCTATATTTAAAGATGATTCCATCTTTTCATAATTTTCTTTCAATTTGATAAAATCGGTCATTGCTTTAGCATAACTGTGTTTTATCCATTTCCAATAAGACTTCCAACGAAAATTTTGAGATTCCTCATGTGACTGATTTATTATAGGATGCTGAGCTAATTCATGCTATAAATTCAAATAAACATTAAATATCAGTAATTATAAAATTACTTACATGTAGATGAAAATCTTTACAAAATTTAAATTACCTGTAAAAAGAACCGCTTTCCAGATAAGTTATTGAGATATTTCTTTGTTGTAATTTTTGTTCGAGCCTCTATGATTAATTCATCTAACCTTCTCAAAGGAAATAGAATTTTAAAAAAATCACATCTTTTTTTATAATTAATTTCTAAATCATCATCCATAAGTTGATCATTTTCTTGCTCAATAATTTGTGAAGTTTCTTCAGATATCTGTTTACTAATAATACTTTTTGGATATAAATCTACATCAGTTCCAACAAGCCAACTTACCAGTTCTTCAGTTGATTTTATGTTTTTTAACATTGGATCAGAACAAAATTTAGTCAGACAAGCTAAAGGTACAATAGCCTCTGGAGTAGTTAAATGCTCAACCATAGAGCATGTATCATCCAAAGATTTCAAAATATTTTCCATTTCACGTTTTGCCATATACATCATCTGTTTTCCTATAAATTGTTTACGATTACATTTGCGTTGTTCTACAAGTGTAAATGATTTTAAATTTTCATTTTTTGATCTACTTCCTACACGAACTATAGAACGAGTATATTTTAGAATCCCTTCTAAGAATTGATCAAGTGCATGATTTGTCAAGCAAACAACAACAATTGGTCCATAACGATTCCAGCACCTTCTATTTTGCAGCAAAGTTTGTACTATTTTCAAAGAAATAAAAGTTTTTCCTGTTCCTGGAGGTCCTTGGATTAATGAAAATTCTTGCGTTAAAGCATTCTTGAATGCATTGTATTGTGTTTCATCTAAGTTGAGCTCTTCAGGAGTTGGCCAGGGTTGATCGCATTGAATAGGCAACTTTAAACCTTTGTATCTTAATGCTTTTTTGTTAGAAAGATATTTAGGCAAGTTAGTCGAAGTACTGGCACCAACTAAGTAATCTGTCATTGGAAAATTGTCCTCATTCATCTGTTTCATTGCATTAAGTACTGACAAATATGGTTTAAAGTATATTTTAGATTCTAACATTACAAATTGTGTATTGAACATGTTTTGTGTAATTTTTGTTTCCTCACAAAATTCTATTAACACATACCCTTCATTAAGGTCTTTTATATTTCTATCTGAAACTGTTGCAAAAAGAATAGAATTGAAGTTATCATTGCTCAAAAGCAACAGTCCACCATGCATAAACCTTTTTGAATGATGCCAGTTTACATAATTTATTTTTCCAAAAAATATTTTTATTCCTACAATATTTCTAATGACTTCTGGAGTAATTAATTTGACATTTTTATAGATACGAAGTTCTTTACTGCGATGTTTTTCTGGTCCATACAAATAGCCTTGTATTCCATTACGCAAAGGAGAAATAAAATCTTCCCGTAATAAACGAAACTGAACATCTAAGTAATGTTCAACTGAATCATATGCATCCTTAATTTTGCAAGGTCTAATGAAAGGACTGCAATCAAATAAGTCTTGCCTTGAAGGCGCAATGCTTAAATCTCTAAAATTTTCTGGAGGTTCTTCATGATCATCATTTGAGTTTTTAATATCAGTGATAATTTCTTTATTTTTATTTTCTTCTTTTTTAATTTCATTTTCTAATTCCTGAGACATATTTAATGCTGCAATTTTTATTTTTTCGTCAATTTTGTAATTTTGATTTGTTGCAATAGACTCGGATATTAAGTTTACTTTTTGTAGAATGGGTACCAATTCATCACGAGCCTTGATTGGTAAATGTTTTATTATCTTTCTGAAGAATTCAATTAGATTCATCCAAAAATTATCTTTATCATCATGGTATAATTTATTTTTTATCTTTTCAGTTGCAGTTTCAAAAGGAAGTTTTGTTATGTAGATTTCTAGACTTTTTATAAAATTAGCAGAACAAGCATGACTTAATATACTTACTACAATTTCAGTAAAATTTGCTTGACAAACTTTAGTCAAAATTCGTAATATGAGCACTAAAACATCTTGTGTAATCTCGTTTTGCAATAAATTTTCAAACTCAACTTTCTTTTCTGTTAATATAATTAATATTTGTTCACTACTTTTCTCACTCAATCTATTTAAACGACTGAAGTAAAAATATGGCTCTTTATTACACATATCATTATCTTGTTGATTAAATTGTTTGCTGTTACAATATATAAAAAAATTAGAATTAAGGAAACAAAGTTATTGATCTTATACAAAAAATGATCAATCAAGTAAAAGATATATACAAAAACTTTTTCTTGTATTATTATATTATTACTTACTTTTCATAATTACATTTTTGAACCTTTGAATTGTAATTAGGTCTTTCATTATCTTCTGGACTATGTTTTCTTTTACGATTTCTCCAATTTGAATTGCCATTATACGCTACAAAGTGAAGGAAAAACTCTTACTACTAAATTATAGAGTATATAAAAAAATATATATAAAAGAATGATCTATTATTTTAAAGGCAAATAATTAAATTTAATTATTAAATTTGATTTTAGAAAATTAAAAAATAATTAAAAGTAATTAAAACTATAAGATTACACTTTTTTATAAATAATTAAATTACATTCTTTTGTAATTATAAATTTTTGGCTAATATATTAATAATAATGCTTCAATCTAAATTGCATAAATTTTTTCCAGTACAATTTAGAACAATAAAGTATATATACACCGTTAATTTTTCTTTTAAAAATTATAAAAATATAAATCAGCTTGTCAAAAAGTCAATATTATAGCATCTTTTACACTTAATAATAGATAGTTTTTTAATTATAAACTGAAAAATCTCTAACCCTATCAGTTTCTTTAATGCAAAAAAATTATTAAGTCTATATAGATAAATTATATACCATATCTATTGTTGTATGCATTTTTTCTGTACATGGCGATCGCAGCGATGTATCCACTCTTAACGTACGTAATACTTTTATACCATCAACATTTACTTCAGCATATTAATTAATCGTTACGATTAACGAAAAAATAAAAATAATTTGCGATCTTATAAAGAAATGTAGACTGCGTTCTTCGTGCTGCGCCCGTTGATTTCTTCTGCAGATGTAAAAACTCCTCGTACTCAGGGTGACCAGACCAATCACGCTCAACTGTTTTTTTCTTCTCGGAACTCAGCAGATCCTACTGTCAGTATTACCAATCCTAGAGTTGGTCATATAGGTAAAAGGCGAGTGATTCTGGTGTTGTTTTCGCTTGAAAAAATGTGGGGCAAGAAATTAATATAAATTTTTATTATAAATCGCAAAACATCAAAAGTTATTGGTTATTTGATAAGGTTTATTGTGGGCATACATTTTTTTATAAAGAAAGTTCCTGACATTTCATAGGGAAATTTTCAGTTAGAAGTTGGTAAGATAGCGGGAAAACAATATAGGCATTGTGGCTCAACTGCATGGCAGCACTCTTCGGCAGCACTCAAGACTATCTATAGTAAAGTAGTTAATTAAACGTAAAAAGGATTTTAACAATGTCTGTCTAATAAATGATTTTATTGCTATTAAAAAAGAGCAGTGGAGAGAAAAACTTTCTGAAATAAAATATTTTTTTCACAGAACTACATAAATATTTATTTAATTTAAATAATTCCCTTTTACTTTTGAAAAGTAAAGATTTTTAATATATTGCGAATAAATTATTCTCGCCACGACAGCGAGATTATCGCATGAAAATATTTAATTGATTTTAGGAATTTTTTTCTATGATTGTATAAAAACTAATTAAACTTTATGAAATTCTCAAAAAAGAAGTGAATAAAACACTCATTAAAACACATTTATTTGTGAAATTTTATCAGACGTTTCTTCTATGGATGGTAATCAATAGAGCTTTTATTACAAATCGTTAATCAAACATTAAACAATTGTAAAAAATATAAAAATTAAGGTAGAAATTGATCAGAATATTTTATTTTTATATTAATTTTCCCAAAGATTGAAAAAATAATTAGACAAATTATTAATACTATTTAAAAAAAACTTGAAAAAAGCGAACGACAATAGAAAATAGAAAATTTTAATTTTTTTAAAACTTTATACCTTATAAATATATTAATAACTTAAATATATCAGAAAAATCTTAAAATACGCTCGAACTATCTTTTACTCTATGAAAAATGAGTGTAATTTGAAAGTTTTATTAAAATCTATCAAAAAATTTTTGAAAAAAATTCATAAACATACCATTTTGATCATCATTGGTATGACATGACTAAAAAATATTATTTTATTTAGCTCTTTTCATTAATATAGCGGCATGAACATTCATGAACTACTCCACAACGTAATCACGTTTGATCCTCAAACATAGTTACTTTTTCAATAAAAAATTAATATACAATAATTTACTTCGCGTTATTATAATTATATATCTCCAACTTTAAAATGTGTATTGACTTTTTGATAATTTTAAAATAATTTTTTTCAGGTCAAGATAAATATAGTATAATTTAAAATTAATTTAAAGTAAATATTGACTAAATTGAGGCATTTAATAAAAAAAGGACAATTGGTTTATTTGACCTATTTACATTCTGTACGTACTTTTTTCATCTAATATCTCAGTTATTAATTAGTACCTTATAACATTTCTTTAATATAAATTAAAAGATACATAATAATTCGTTTATTAATAATAACAAAATAATACAACATTAATGTAATGTGTCAACAACACACATTTTAACTACAATGAAAAAATTTTTAGTATATTTGACATTAATTAATTTGTTTGTCTTTACAACAATATGTATGTTATTAGATACTACTGTACCCAACCCTAATGAAATATCTTTACTATTTACCGAAAGAAAAATTGCAAATTTCATAGACTGTAAATCTACTGTAATTCTAACTTCATATATTAAATCGTGCAATACAGATGTAAGTTTAATTTTTAAAAGTATTTATACAAGTGCTTTAGTATTTTTCTATAACGATACGTCATTAAAACTCGAAGTTGAAAGTAAAGAAACTTTAATTTCACTTGATAAATGTTTTATAATTATAATAAAGGAAAATAAAAGTTTAAACAACGTTACTTCGATATTTGAACAAAATAACATTTCGTGGAATTATGAAACTCAAATCTTAATTGTGTGTACCTGTAAATGTACTTCGTCTCACTTATTAAGAAATTTTAATATATCATCAATTTCAGATGATCTAGTAAATTCTTTAATTATTGACGTTCCCAATAATCAAGGTTTTAAAATATGCGCATCATCAAAAATGGTGGAACCATTTGATTTATCAGATGCTGCGATTTTTAAACAGTTTAGTCGATCTTGTTTGGTAAACTTTCATGATGAAAATTTATCTGTTTTTACTTTTTATAATCCACCGTTGACAAATCTAAAGAATGATCTCGAAGCATTTGATAGTGAGTACGAACGAGAAATTAGTAGTATTGATCAATTAATAGGTTTGGAACCTAAAATACTGAAAATTTTGAAGAAAACATTTAATTTTGAGATTAACATAGTAACTTCTGCAAATCATGATCAAAAATCAGATATGAATAATGTTTTTATGGCATTAGAATATCTAAAACGTAACAAAGTAAAAATAATGATGAACTTTCAATCAATTGGTTATGCTCAGTATTCAAATTTCATTGCTCACTCATACCCAGTATACATAGAATCCGCTTGCCTTCTTATTGACAAATCTCTCTTTAAACAGAACTACATACTAAATCTTTTTCAAATATTTGAACAAATGGTATACCTAGTTATGTTAATTGTTTTTATAATCGTTGCTTTGATTTGGATTAGCATTTTGAAAGTCACTCAGGCGAACAAAAAAAGTTATGACTTTATTGTTATAAATCTTTTATTGATTGTAAGTAAAGGAGGTATTATAACGTAAGTGATTTTAATAATAAATAATAAATAATAAATAATAAATAATAAAACAAAATTAAAGACTATTCGATATTTATTTTGCTTTATTTAAAAAACTTACAAACATTAGTTGTAATGTGATAAGTATATTACTCTTACAAATTGTACAAATCACTAAAAAATACAATTAATTAAAGCTTTCTGCATTTTCAGCGATATATTTGCACAAATGTAATACACTCGCTATAATTATGGACAGTATTTTAATATACTGTCCATAATTATGGTATCACATATGTGTATCGCGTGGGACCCATTTTTTTGTAGGAAACCGCCCAAGAGAATAACCGATTTTACTCCCAAGATGCATATATGCACCATTTTTAAGAGTAATATAAATGGCCACTTCTTAAGATGGGGATAAAGTAATAGCTTTAACAAGGGAGTAAAATCGCAGGTTATTCCTGCTTTTATTGAGCATAGTGAAAGCAGTAAACACCCTAGAAAATAATCGACTTTACTTAATAGGTGCATATGATGTTTTTATTCCGAGTCAACTGTAAACCAACTAATTAAAACTTCATTTAAATTATATTTTGTTATTGAAGTGATTTTGGTCATTCGATGTTAAATTTATTTGATGGGAAGGGTTAAAATTTGATCTTTGACGAACCAAGATGTTGCTTAATATGTAGTTTAATTACGTATTTCATGTCAACGTTTCGGAGGATTTAATATATTTAATTATTCTCAGCTTCTTTTACTTTTCTGGCACAATAAAACTGTTACGGTTTCGTTAGCAAGGATCGATTTTTTCTCTGTATCAAATGCCTTTATTTTATGATGTATTATTTTACAATTAATTATAAAAATAATAAATTAAATTATGTTTTGCAGGCCATTTCAGAGAAAATCAGAAAAAATTTTAATCCTCTCATACTTTATGTTAAATCTTATAATTCTAAGTATATTTGAGGGTAACCTTATAAACATTTTTAATAAGCTAGATACATTTCCCAAATTTGAAACTTTTGGTGAGTTTCTTGATTCTGAAACGCCAGTGTTACCATTTCGTCATGAAATTGGCCGATATTTTTTGTCTCTTAGTATCTCAAATAAATCAACTGAATTTATAAGATTTGGAGAAAGAATTAGACATGCACTAAATTTAACAGGGACTGATGCTAGTAAGAATTACGGAATTAATAATTTTGAAAGATATGCTTCTAAAGGCTTTGCGATATTGACGTCACTGTCATTAGCTAAGCAGTCGATCGCAAAAAATATGAGAATAAACAATGGATCTACATCATTGTTTTTGTTAGACATCATCCCTTCAGAGCCAGGCTTTATGAGTTGCTTTGTGAACCGAAAGATACGATTTTTGCCGCATATAGATCGTACAATTTTAAATTTAATATCTTCTAATTCAATACACAGATGGTACGAAGATTCAGTTAATGATCATTTACGAAAACAGATATTAAAATTAGAAAAACAAAAAGACACTCATACCCTGTCATTAGTAGAGTTGCAAATATGTTTCATTTTATACTTAACGGGTGTACTACTTGGTTGTTCTATATTTATTGTTGAAGTTTTACTAAAAAATTATTTAAAAAAATATTATAAATTAAAAATAATTATTCACAAACATTTTAAATTTAAATCGTGAAAATAAAAAAGTGATCAGTAATTTTCAATGATTTAAATTTAATGAGCAAATTGTGTTATATAAAATAATTTATATCAATTTATAAAAGTTTTTATTAATCTAATAATTGTAAACAAAACAATTATGTTCCACGCATGTATTTGGTTTGGTTTTGACGTGATCTTTTATCACAACTTTACAATTTACTGAAGAATAAATGCATTTTAATTTAATATGAAGTAATATTGTCTACATTACGTGTGTGATTTAGATTTAAAGTTTATACAATCTGAAATGTACCTATGAGTATTATACAATATCTTTCGATTATACTACAATGTGTAATAAATTTTCTATCTATTCGTCTAAGATTTTCGAAATGTAGCTAGGGCAGTATCGATAGCATTATATATGTGGTATATAATAGCATTTAACTAATATTGGTGGTGGCGCCAATATTAGTTAAACAAAAAGGTACTTGAGTAAACTTGAATTTTTCTTTGGCCAAATTCTTTTGAAATTCTTTTTGCCATTTTTAATTTATTATTTAAATAATTTTAAAAGAATAATATTTTTTTTATCAAATTCGTTCTACTATAAGGATAAGACAAGATTAGTATTTATACAAATTAGTATTTATACAAATTTTGTAATATATATCATATATGTATTGTTATGTTAAATCACTTAACTATTTTGCTTAAGATATTTTTTTATTTCGATTAAATTCTATTATTTTATTCGATATATTTGTTTTAGTTTTTGTATTAATTATGTTTCTCTTTATTCTTACCTGACTTATTGATACGCGGCAGCAACTGCGAAAGTGTGTTGAGTTTAAATTTTATTATATTAGAATTTTAATAAAAAGAGAAAAAGTAACTTTCTTTGATGCTAAATATATTTAAAAAACTTTATTCAATTAAAATTGACAAGTTTTAATCGAATTGATTACAATTTTTGTAAATACGCGATGTTCATTTTCTGGATGCCGACCTCGGACTGTCGCATCAAGGTACTCCTTCATAATGGTAGTCACCTATATTCCTATTGATACATTTCTGATTGTCTTTTGGTATCGCTTTACTAATCGATATACGCTTAATTCCTTAATAATCAATATTTTATATATCGTCTCATTTCTGTATATTGAAATATTATTCATTTAATCAAGTCATTTTCAGCCCAACGAAGTTCCGGAAAACTTTCACAGTATACCAAATGCAGAAAAATGGCATAAGACAATACTACTGTTCGGGACAATTTGGCTTATGGAATTACAGAGTCTAAAGCCAAACAAAAGGAAGCACACAATATGAATAATAGACAACAATAAAAAAGACAATGCCTCTACCACCAAAAATTTAAACTTTTAAGAGCCTGAGAATGCCGTCTTATTTTTAGGCAGGGAACAAAAGCCAAAACAGAAGTCAGTTGAGACAGTTGAGGTCATAGTTTTTCAAGAACAAGCAGCAACCGTTAAAATTCAACCCAAGGGTTCTGAATCAAACTGGTTCAAGAGCCATCAGAACTGAGCGCAAATTAGACAAAAAAGGTAGCTAGACTTAACTTTATACAAAACTGGGAAACATCACAAATGACAAATTTGTACTGGAGTGCATTTCCGGTTATAAAATCAAATTTAATAAAGTTAAAAACTGAGTATACCGAACATAAAGTTCGTTACTTTGTTAGATAAAGGGGCTATTGTATACAATAAAAACTACAAAAGTACAATTTCTTTTAAGAATTTTTTTTTAGAAAAAAAAAATTATTTTAAACTTAAAACAGTGATTGCAGGAAAAGAGAATCTATCGATTTCTAACAAACAAAAATACATTTATTGACTAAGCTTTTTCAAAACTAGTGGACGTGTCGGATCGTTTTTTATTATAACTCCTTTTTCAGGGCGGTTATAATATATGTGTACTCTGCATTTTTTGTAAAGCCTGGGTATTTTTATAAGATGTAAAATGTAAAAAGTAAATGTAAAAGTTAAATAAATTTAATAAAACTAAAGCGAGACAATCATGTAAAATATGCATAACGTATAATGTATGGAAGGATGAGAGGTTAAGGAAATTCATTCAAATTGTAAGCCAAGTCCATTTCTAGGCCTTTTTTCTGAAATAAAGATATTTATTTTATAATATTTGTGTAACAACAGATCAGCCGTGTCGGCCGACTATTACATCTTGTCGGCCTCCCGGATTAATTTGTTTGATTTTACGTCATTAGTATCGTAATTTTTAACTTTACTTATATAAACTTTGAAATTAATATGCATGTAAAGAGAGAGTTGTAAAAAACTCCGAAACGTCAACTAGTTTTGAAAAGATTTACGAGGTGGGGCCACAATGTGTGGGAAAGGAATTTCAACAAGGGTTTGAGGATTGATTTCTGACATCTAAAAATGAAGACCAGTACCCACAATTTCGTCAAATGGGCCTTTCTTTTCGATATATAAGCTATTTAATCTCAAATATATGTTATTTTCTTTAAAAATGATTTTTCTTTTATCGACCGTAACATACTAAATATTTATGTTATAGAAATCAGCGAAATAGATAATAAAACTAATAAATAGGCGCACAGAACTTTTGTTTAAGCTTTACTTTGTTAAGAAATATTGATTCTTTCGGAAGTTATCAGCAATCAAAAATAGCATAAACACATTACTAAATTTCTCCGAAAACAATCCGTAAAATGTAAGACCATTTTTTAATCATTTTTGTAAGCAATGCTTAATTGCTTATAGCTTCCGAAAGAATCAATACTTTTTAATAAACTAAAGCTTAAATGAAAGCTTTGTGCACCTAGTTTTATTATCTACTTCGCTGATTTCTATAACACAAATATTTAGAACATTAAGATCGATAAAAGAAACATCATTTATAAAGAAAATGACATATATTTGAAATTAAATAGCTTGTATCTCAAAAAGAAAGGCCCATTTGACGAAATTGTGAGTACTGCGCTTCATTTTTTAGGTATCAGAAATCGATACTAAAAACCTCATTAAAATTGCTTTCTCGCACATTGTGGCCTCTCGTTGTTAGTCAATAAATGTATTTTTGTTCTTTACAAATCGATAGATTCTTTCTTTTCTGCAAAACTCATTTTTCTGGGAGATTTTATGAAAAACATAGACCTAGAAGTCGTCTATCTTCTTGAACCTGTAAATAGTAGAAAGTACTTGAGATTTGAATTTCTTGGAAAAATGTACCAGTTTACTTGCTGACCGCTCATATACACAACGTGCCCATTTAAAAAAAGTTATTTAAAAAATTCTCAAATTGGTAGTCAATTTTTGAGATTGAAAGGGTTATTATCAGTGATATACTCGGATAACATCTTGTGTGTAGGTAACAGATTTGAAGAATCTTCGAGAAATGTTAACGAAACGGTTAAATTATTAAAGAGCTAAAGTTTTTGATTAATAAGCATAAATGTATAACTTAGTACCGAATACAAGATGTATATTTCCGGGATTTATAATCGACTCAGAGAGATATACATTAGAAATGACAGTTGAAAGTGAATCCAAGGTGGATTTCTTTTTAGAATAAATTCAATAAAAACTGCAAAAAAATTTTTCTTAGATACCAGACAATGATGCAACAGCTGTTGATGTATTTAAAATTAATTGAATAAGACTTAAATTTTGTGCATTTCCACCATTTAGCTTACTATAGTAAGTTTACGACACTTGTAAAGTGAAACAAGAAAAAGTGAAAGGAATAATTTGCTTTGCTATATTATAATCATATACATCCTACTTTAAAATGGATATATTGACTTTTTGATAATTTTAAAATAATATCTTACAGATCAAAATAATTATAGTATAATTTAAAACTAATTTAAAATAAATATTGACTAAGTTCAGGCATTTAATGAAAAAACATGATGACTTCTGGCTTATTTGACTTATTTACATTGTGCTTTTTTCATCTAATATCTTAGTTATTAATTAGTACCTTATAATATTTCTTTAATATAAAGTAAAAGATACATAATAATTCGTTTATTAATAATAACAAAATAATAGAACATTAATGTAACGTGGCAGCAACACACATTTTAACTATAATGAACAAATTTTTAATATATTTAGTATTAATTAATTTGTTTGTCTTTACAATATTATGTAAGTTATTAGATTCTACTGTGCCCAACTCTAATGAAATTTCTTTACTGTTTATCGAGAGAACAATTGCAAATTTCATAGACTGTAAATCTACTGTAATTCTAACTTCATATACTAAATCATGCAATACAGATGTGAGTTCAATTTTCAAAAGTATTTATACAAGTGCTTTAGTATTTTTCTATAACAATACGTCATTAAAACTTGAAGTTAAAAGTGAAGAAACTTTAATTTCACTTGATAAATGTTATGTTATTATATTAAATGAAAATAAAAGTTTAAAAAATATTACTTCGATATTTGAACAAAATGACATTTTATGGAATTATGAAACTCAAATCTTAATTGTTTGTACTTGTAAATGTACTTCGTCTAACTTATTAAGAAACTTTAATACGTCATCAATTTCAGATGATCTAACAAATTCTTTAATCATTGACGTTCCCAATAATCAAGGGTTTAAGGTATGCGCATCATCAAAAATGGTTGAAACACTTGACTTATCAGTTGCTGTAATTTTTAATCAGTTTGGACGATCTTGTTGGGTAAACTTTCATGATGAGAGTTTATCCATTTTTACTATTCACAAACCACGCTTGTCAAATGTAAAGAATAATTTCGAAGCATTAGACTATGGTACGGAACCTAAAATACTGAAAATTTTGAAAAAAACATTTAATTTTGAGATTAACATAGTAACTTCTACAAACCATGATCAACAATCAGATATGAATGACGTTTTTACGGCATTGGAATATCTAAAAAGAAACAAAGTAAAAATAATGATGAACTTTCAATCAATTGCTTATGCTCGGTATTCAAGTTTCATTGCTCACTCATATCCAGTATACACAGAAACCGCTTGCCTTCTTATTGACAAATCTCTCTTTAAACAGAACTACATTTTAAATCTTTTTCAAATATTTGAACAAATGGTATACTTAGTTATATTAATTATGTTTATAATCGTTGCTTTGATTTGGATTAGCATTTTGAAAGTCACTCAGGCGAACATAAAAAGTTATGACTTTATTGTGATAAATCTTATTTCCATTGCAAGTAAAGGAGGTATTCACACGTAAGTGATTTTAATAATAAATAAAAAATAATAAAACAAAATTGAAGACCATTTAATATTTATTTTGCTTTTATAAAAAATATTAACGGGGTCCGATACTCAATTAAAAATTCAAATTTCGGGTCGAAATTTAGCAGACGAATAATCAACTATTTTGCTTATAACAAAAGATAAAAATTAAATCACAACAAACGATGAGTTAGTTGTCCTCCGTTATGCAATTATCTATCATTTTACAAAATTTCAAGTTTATATTAAAATACTACGTCGAGAAAAGCTTGAATAATAATAATTTTTTACATTATTCAAGCTTTTCTCGACATAGTATCGTAGCGGTAGTATTCATAGCGATAGTATTCGCGTGTAAGCGACTTTAGTAGAATGGCTATATCTTAGCTATTTTTTATCAAATCAATCTGAAAATTTCTGTAAATTTTCTTCGAATGTTGACAAACAACTTTCTCGCTGGAAGTTTTTCCAATCTTAAACTTCCCCACACATTTTTTGTCTTTGAAGTTATAAGACTTCATAAAAAGTTTGTTGTTGAGTTTCGTCGATAAATAAATAAAAACAGTTAAATATGTAACTTTTTATGATATTACTATCACAGAAAGCTCGGTGTAGGGCACCGTTAATTTTCGCTTCACGCAGAGTCCCAGGCCCTGCGCCACGCATTGTATTTTACAGTGCGCACTTCTTTCCGTGTGCTTGATTTTCACCCCCAATTGTCAATTAAATTTTTATCTTATTTTCTAATTAACTAATTGAGAATACAATAATAATAATAATAAATATTCAAATTAAATATTCTCAATACACTTACTAATCTAACATTAATGAAAAATTCTAACATTAGCAAAAAAAAAGATCGAGTATTAAAAAAAATGTAATCTGCCATTAAATAATGTCAATAGTCACACCACGATATATATAATTATTATCAGCTTCTTTCACTTTTCTGGCACAAAAAATGGTTTCAGTTTCGTTAGAAATAAAGTAACGTACGTCAAATATAACATGAAAAAGGGTCAATTTTTTCCATTATTAAGTGCCTTTATTTTATGATGTACTAATTTATAATTAATTATAAATTAAATTATGTTTTGCAGGTCATTTCAGAGAAAATCAGAAAAAATTTTAATCCTCTCATACTTGATGTTTAATCTTATAATTCTAAGTATATTTGAGGGTAATCTCATAAATATTTTCAATAAACTAGATACATTTTCGAAATTTGAAACTTTTGCTGACTTTCTTGATTCCGGCACTCCAGTGTTACCATTTTATCATGAAATTGGCCGATATTTTTTGTCTCTTAGTATATCAAATAAATCAACTGAATTTATAAGATTTGGGGAAAGAATTAGACATGCACTAAATTTAACAGGGACTGATCCTAGTAAAGATTACCGAATTAATAATTTTGAAAAATATGCTTTTGAAGGCTTTGCAGTATTGACGTCACTGTCATTAGCTAAACAAGCAATCGCAAAGAATATGAGGTTCAATAATGGATCAACGTCACTATTTTTATTAGACATCATCCCTTCAGAGCCAGGCTTTATGAGTTGCTTTGTGAACCGAAAGATACGATTTCTACCGCATATAGATCGTACAATTTTATATTTAATATCTTCTAATTTAATACACAGATGGTACGAAGATTTTGTTAATGATCATTTTAGAAAACAGGTATTAAAATTAGAAAAACAGAAAGACATTCACATCTTGTCATTAGTAGAGTTGCAAATATGTTTTATTTTATACTTAACAGGTATATTACTTGGTTGTTCTATATTTATTGCTGAATATTTTGTAAGAAATTATTTGAAATAAAATTAGAAATCAATAGTCTTTGTATTGTACGTTTGTGTATATTGCTTTATGATTTTTACGATTTGTAAGAACGTATATACGAAATATACGCCTAAACATACTGAAATTTAATAAAATGTATATGATTTCTATTAACATAATTAGTGCTATTTAATATTTCAGGAGAGTACTTAAAATAAAAATAGTCTAAGATATGATTTAATGATATTAGGTATTTATTACATACAAGCATTTTTTACATTATGACGTATTTTAGGCAAGTCTGGTATGATTAAATATTCTTGTTATCTCGTATTTAGAAAAGCAACATTCTCCCAAAATGTTATGATAAAAAATACAAGTCTCTTTTTAAATTATAGTACTACATATAAACGTGAAAAATAAGGAACTTTTTCATAAATTGCATAAACAAACAAACAGAGCTACAAAGTAGAATGACGTTAAAAGAAAATGAGAGTAAAAATTTCAATATATCAAATTTTCCCCTGCAAAGCAATCAATAACGCGGGCAGTGGGGATAATTGCATATGTATGCATAAATTTACTTTATATTTTTTACTTCGATTGGTACACAGAATCCTTTTTACTAATCAACTGGAATAAAATTGCAAAATATTTTTCATTGCAGATGTTCTATCGGACTTTTCATATTGCAGTTTTCACGTTGCATGTACATACACTTTTATTTGCTATAATTTGTTCTATACGATTCATTATTCTAAATAACAATAATTTTACCCGTCAAATTTAGTAAAAGAGACATTGTTTTTAAAATGTGAAATGTACATACATACATACATAAATAAATAAGTCACATTACTTTTATGTTTTCTTGTAATCCACATCTGCTAGCTTGTAAGACTATTCTTAAAGAATCATATAACGCGATTGAGGTTCCAATTTTTTTATTGAAGCTAAAAAATGAATTTCAATGTATTAATAAAAGTATTTACAATGCTCACATCGAAGATTTTCAAAAGATTTGAAAAATGAATTACATTTTTATAGATTATTGTATTAAACAACATAATTTATATAGCTTTTAGAAATTTTAAGCATCATGAGGTACACTTGTCAAAATATCATATTCACTTTTCAACTTTAAGAAAAAAATTTAAGCCCAATCAATCATGTGCTTTGACAAAAAACGAAGTAATACTATTAAGACTATTAACTGTTTTCACTATTAAATTCAAATTCTTTGTCTTACAATTCAAAAATAAAATGTGTTATTCTAACAATAGTATTAGTTGCATCGATAATTTAAATTTGTAAAAAAATTATAAACAATTTTTTAGAGCAATATTTATCTACGTACGTAAACGTTTTTCAATTTTCTGGAAATCTTTGATATAAATTTTAAAACTACTTTTATTAAAATATTGATTAACTTACGTAGAAATATGTGGTTCTTCAAGAAGCTAAGAGACAGCTTTCAGAAGGTATTAGTCGTAGATAACTTCTCAAACGTGACTTCTTGATTTAAAAGACCAAAACAAAAAATAAGAAAGGAAACTTGAAGTTTAATCCATTTTGAATACTTATTTTTTCGTCTAATATGGAAAGTTTAAAAATGTAGAAATAACGAGTAATATGCATCTTTAATTCGGACAGGAATAGGTACCGAGTAAACAACTAATTATAAGCTCGTTTTTTATTTTAATGTCGAAAGATTAAACGTCCCTAATTTTACAATCTATCAATATTAAACCTTTGTTAGTTACCTCTGGAAGAGAATTATACAAAATTATGTACACGTTACACAATTTTGCTTTTCATAAGCGCACGTATTTTACTAAAATCAAGCTTTCGTTAATCAAATTGTGCAGTTGAGCATTTTTTGTTTATAGTTTTTGTGTTTAAAAAATGTTAAACAAAACAAACACATACTTGCTCCTGAGGTTACATCTAAATATTGGTAAGACATATAGTAAGTTTCAATAATTTACCGTTTTTTTTAAATATTATAAAATTTAAATTTGTTGAAATATCAAATTAGATAAAATAAGTCACTCCCTTATCGGTCGTGTTTAAATGATAAATTACTTTTTTGAAGGACCAGAAATAATTGACGCAAAATAGATACTTATTATTAATTTAATGAGCATATGTTTTGATGTCACCTATATAACATTTTCTTAATCGAATAAATATAGTATACACAGCCGATAAAAGTTATTAACTGAATAAATGATATTTTAATAATTATATAATAATGCACAAATTTCTCTTCCAGGATACATACTTCCTTAATTCACCGATAATTTTCCATTCCTTAGATTCCAAGTATATCCTAATAATCAATACTTAATCTTAAGAATGGAACCACGTACAGGGATATATTTTTTTATCTATACCTGCGACCAATATATTAATCCGTAAATAACACGCGAATTATTATTTAAAATGTAAAATCACGCACACGCTGAAACGTATTTTATGCCTTACATGCTAGATCATATTAGTCAGAAAATTTAATCAAAATGACAATTTTAATTTATTGATTTAATAGCACAAAAATATGTTTTGACTAATGTTTTAATGTATTTGTTTAAAGAAAAAAAGTATGTGTTGATGTTGTTTAATTAAAGTTTTGTCAAACCCGATAATCTTAACTATACAATCGTTGCTATTATTGATTACTTATTATACTTTTTCTGTAATTTTAATAATTTTCTAAAATTAGTTAGTAGATAAATAATTCAAAACAAATTGTTATTTTGGAAATAATGAAATAATATATGTAAATAATAATTAAATCATTCTTTTATTAAAACTTATTCAATTAATACAACAGTGTCGTCACATAACTTTTTATTACGATGTTTATGTTATCGTCTTTTTTAATTAAATTTTCTAACCATCACTCGACATATCTATAGTGCCAGAAAACATAACAAATATAACGAAGTAGTAGCGCAGCCTTCAATTACAAGCACCCCCATTTTTAAAATGCCTCTTGTATTTACTTGTAATGTTAATTTTATTTTATTTTATATTTTACACTGTCTATGATAAAAACATATATTTATACATGTATTCTCATATAGCCATAATTTTTTCATAACTTCATCCGTTACGATCTATCTAGTATATCAAATGAAAATTACTTCCAATTTGCGAGAGTCGATGAGTTTTTTTTTTGAACCTGAATACAGAAGATGTGGGGCGGTGAGACATGTATTTTATTTGTTAAGATATTGAATGCTCGCGATCGATTCGAACGATCATTTGGAAAAAAGGTGTGTGCAGAAGTGCTTGATCTTTTGTCCTTAATGATTGATCACTCCCACGGTTAATGCAGTGGCTGTGCGAAGAAGCGATCGCCAGTATCGCAGTGTTACAAAGTACTTTATTTATTACATATTTTTTTCCAAAAAACAAATTGTTATCAAGCAAAACAGATTCCATAACAATTCTTTCTAAATTTATTGTATTAAACATAATATTTAAATTCATTCAAACACTATAATCATTTAAATGTTATTAAAATTTGATAGTAGTCGATAGAAAAAAATCACTGTTTAGATTAATTCTTTATATTTTGTACATTATATTCAAAATAATATCCGTTAAAAATAATAATTAAAAAATTGTTTCTAACATAAATATATGATCTAAAAAGAAAATTTTTAGCAAGAATCTATATAGTTGATAACAATCAGCTTTCTTTGACTTAATTCAAGTTAATAATTAACAATAAAGTTCTAGCGTATGATTACCCAAATTATCATGCAATTTTTCGCACAGTTATAACTATTTTCCTTGATTACTCTCAATTCGTTTGTCTCCATTTTCGCGGCTCTAGCTCTCTCCCTCTAATGGGGTTTTTCTTTCAATTTTTAAATCATTCTTTCAAACTCATTCACTCACAATCTCTCTTTATAGTCTCTGAACAAAGTGTGATAAAAACAGTAAAATCGCTTGACTAGTGAGCGCACGCCCCAAAAAAGAAAAGAGAAGAAATGTATTTATGGAAGAAGATGATGCTTTACATTTTTTTATTCTCTGTGATATACATAACTCAATTCGTATGAGGCTAAACATTTAAATTGAAACAGCTTTAAGAAAATTTATATCCAAAATAATAAGCTGATTTTTGTCATAATAAATACACAAAATATTAATATAAAAAAAAGATATAGACAAAGCGTAAACATTACAAAATTCACATTTGTATAAGTAAGAAAAACATTAAAATGACACAAAACTATTTCGGAAAAATGCTTAGCCTTATTTAAAACACAATGTGATATAGCCCAGTATGAAATGCTGATTATTCGTAACACCAAAAGTTACACTTAATCGCCATCGACCGATAAAGAAATCAAAAACAGGGGTAAGTCATCATTACTAGCTGGATAAGTTCTTGATCTCGGTTTATAACTTATTCAATTGCACATTTTAAAAAGTCATCAATAACACGTTTAACACAAAATTTTTCAACTGCATGAAATTATTTTTCTCGATCTTCTTTGTTTTGAGAAAACATAGTAAACCAGGCCGAGGGTGTTTTTTTGAATACGTGTCTGTATGTATTTATATGCGTCTGTGCAAACAATATCCAATGTAAATTTTGCACACAACGGAGTAATAAATACATGAACCATAGAATAGGCGCAAACATTTATATCCGTTCACAAATATCCCATCGAAAGAAAGAAAAAAATAAATCCACTAAAAAGTTAGTCTCAATTATCAAGTTAGCATTTAAGCCTAAGAGACGAGTCGAAACTCTAAGTTCGACGTACGTATGTATATTAACCATCGTTAATAATAATATTATTCAT
Source organism: Eupelmus azureus (assembly GCA_030522685.1). Lineage (NCBI taxonomy): Eukaryota > Metazoa > Arthropoda > Insecta > Hymenoptera > Eupelmidae > Eupelmus > Eupelmus azureus. The sequence continues at coordinate 20,516 of JAPYZA010000008.1, read as the reverse complement.
TATTATTATTATTTACCATTATTAATTATTAATTAACATCATATATTATTTTACACTTCCACACTTTGTGGTGACATGACGCAGAGAGTTTATAATCTTATCGATCGCTGCGCAGGCAAAAAAAAAATAAAACAAAAATGCGCAGTTTCTTGAATCTCCATTATTCACCATGATAGCTATGTTCATTAGCGGATATCTCCTTATTTCTTTTTATTTACACACATTTTTCCAAGAAGAAAGAAAATAAACGACGACGTTTCACGACGATGTCGCCTGACTTGCTTTGTCCGGGTTTGGGATGATCAAGCGGCGTCAATTCGTTTTACATTCTAGCTTGCTTCTTCTTCGTGCTTCTATTTCTGCTCGTCGACACCGCAACATATTTACGGCTAATTTATGATAATAGGTCTGGAATGAAGAAAATTGTTTTATAAAATATTTTATAATAAATCTTGTAAACATTTTAGTTTAAAATTTATTTATTCTTATTTATTTTTCAGTTAATTTGTCAAACATAATTTATTTTTTGAAATTATTATAATAAAATTATGTATTAGTCATTTCCAAAAGTTTTAAAAAGCTATACTTTTAATAATTCACGAATCAAGACGTAAGAAAGCTCACCTGGTACTTGGTTGTCCTGCTGCTTATTGTTAGTGAAGGTGTCTTGGAAAGGATTGGTATTAGCCGGATTCGGTAAGCCGAAGTTCGGTGTGAAGGGCATCGCCGTAGGGTTGAGGTTTGAGTTGAGGCTGTCCTCGTTCGCCAGTTCGCCAAGCAGTATCGTACCGCTATTGCTATTGCTCAGAGTGTCGAACTCCGATAAGTCTAACAGGTTGTTGGTCACGTTGTTTTGCTTGCTATAAGAACCAGCCAGAACGAGACAAACAATAACAAACAAGCCAACTAATTTAAACAAAGAAAAATAAAATAAAAACTAAACCGAGAAAACTAGGCGCCTTTTGTCTTTTATTTTATTTCTTTAGCAGTTGGAGTTATTTAAGGCACTACATGGCAAGTAAGCAGTAACGATTGTCTATATAATCAATGGATTTTCATGGCTGTCAAAGTTTGATCGATAAATTTTTTTCAGTCAAAGTTTAATAATGAATAAGATAAAATAATAAATTTTATTCAGATATAATAAACAAACAAAAAAATGAGAAAATGAACAGAAAATTATAAAGACATGAAACGTCGACTAAAATATCAAAAAGCATTCAAAATTAAAAAGTGTTTAGATGCATTGTTTAGTGGATGTGACAAATGGTGTAACTTCCAACATTTATGTGCAATTAATTTCTATGAAGGAAGTCACACGTAGGATCTATAAAATGTTATACTAAGGTATGACACTGTTTTCATAAAATATGAACTATAATAATTTCGCATTAAAATGACATAAATTAAAAAATTTCAATTTCCTGTTAAAATTGAAGTGCACTATTCTACGAAATAACGAGGAGAAAACGGTGTTCTTATTCATTTAAAGATTTACTAAATTGCAAAGCTAATAAACACAATTTCTCAATTTAAAATATTTCATTATTTTGAAAGTATGGATACTTTTTGAGAAAATAAGTTTATTATTTTTTTATAAAAAAATATTTTTGCAATTTTTTGATTATCTAAACTTTTATACTTTTAAACAGACGATCAGCCTGAAGCATTAAGCCGTAAAATTTTCAGATATAAAGATGATATCTTCAATTTTAATCACATTAGTAATGAGCATTTTTTTCAAATACAATAAGTTAAGGAAATTGTGGCATATCATACAGTTTGTTATTTATAAAATGTAATATAATAGAGAATTGTTAACAACTTCAGAAAGAATTAATTTTTATTGCAATACTGCATAGATATAAACCTATGTAGAATTAGAGGACTTTAATCACTATATCAAAAAGTAAATTAATTTGATATTCGGCAAAAATATTCTTGAATATAAAAAATAATTTTGCCCAAAGTTTTTTACGATTCTTGTTTTTTTATTAAAGTTTATGAACAACAAACTATATATTATATATAACCCGAACTATAATATATATAACTTTATTATATATTATATATAACCCAAACTATATATAACCCGATTGACTTAACTCAAATTTAGAATTAAAACTACTAAGTAATTGTTATTAGTAAATTCAAAATTAAAAACTAAAAACATTATATCTACATGTAAAAGCATTTTCGCAAGCTGAAAGTCGCTTTTTTCACAAAATAGGCTATGAACAAACTCTAAATTGACACTATCCTACTAAGGAAATCATTTTTGTTGGGTCGCATATTCCTAATTTTTTTATGAAAAAATATTAACAAGCAATTTATCTGCCCTTTAAAATTCACGCAAAAATGCTACGAAAATTACAAAACCAACTTTCCGCAGCACCGCATATCTCTGACTAATATTATCGATATAATGAAGAAAACTACAAATGATTTACCAATCGCCGACGGGTTCAAATTATGGCATCGGCGTAGAAACCGTAGAATTTTCGGTACACAGCAAAAGTAGGCAGTAAGTTGACAGTGTATAAATGTGAATAAATACATGTAACATAAAGTGGATTTTTAATACGTAAAAAAAGGCAATACAGGAGGATCACATTGACACTTGATAAGGTGTAATGGAAATATTGCACAATACAATTTTATCTTTAGCTTTAAATTTACAGATAATTTTGTTCACTGTTCTTTAATTAGTTTTTATCAAAACCGTAAATTGGCACATTTTTATTTTATTATTGTATTAAATTTATTTTTAATTTCCAATTTTGAGTGAAATTTTAAAAATTGTATACATTACTGGACTTAAAGCTTAAAGAAGAAAATTATATTGTGCAATACAACAAGGAATGGTGCATGCAAGAAATTTGAAAAATGCTAATATTGGACGCAAGCAATGTAAAGGATAAAGCAGTGCGTGCTATAAAGATTAGGCATTTAAGTTGGCAGCTGCTGAGAATTCTCCGTTCATCAAAATAGTACGAGTTTGCTTGAGCTCCCGCGGTTATTCAAGCGTCGTAAATATTTTCTTACTTCTGTCGAGCTTCATGGCAATTAACTTCGAAAAGCAGCATCATGTCATAGTGCAAAAAGAAGTGACTCTTTTTTGTTTTTTAAGGCTTCAAGGAATAGAAGAAAGCAAGAGCTTAATAAAGATTGTTTGTAATAATTACAACAATTTTAATAATCTTTAGAATTAAAAAAAATAGTATTCGATTGTTTCTCTAGTAAGCTCTTATGTTTTTTCATGAAATCACGAACAATATTTAGATGAATTATTGCATTTATGCTATACTTCGATCACTTTACATTATGTACATTATTGTTTTTATTATTATTATCTATGATAGTACGACATTGAATTTTTCTTAAAACCTTAAATTTGACAGTTTCTCGGCTAAAAATTATCGATTTAGCATTCTCACTTTCAGTATTTTTATATGCAGTCGATCGCTTGAGAGAAACTTTACAGGCCATTTTTCAATTACTCTTTTGTTATTATAATAATATATAATTCAAGGTTTTTCGTTGAAGTTTCTCTTAAATATAGCGTTAAAAGGAAATATGACCCGATAGTTCGTATAAAAGTGTGTATACGCATTCACTGGCACAATTCTAACACAAAGAAACCACAAGCGTATAGTCTTTTAAAAGTTCACTTGCTGTGTTAATCTCCAATAGTAATACCATTTAACTATTTTTTTAAAGTATGTGTAGTAGCACATTAATGTTCTTAGCTAAAGACAAAAAGAAAAACGCATACCTTCTCTTGTAAGTAAAAATTATAAAATGTACATGATTGCGATTAAATATACAATTGCAATATACAATTTTTAAGATTGGCGATTTGTATTTTTAATATTATATCACTGACTCAGAGGAAATATAATCACAAAAATATGTTATTATCGAAAGGTGATTATAATTAAATAGTCAACTGTTCTGGCTACTTTTGCAATGTACAGTATGTGAAATGCAATTAGATCGCATATTCTATATGACTCTTCGCTTTTTCAAAATTCACCACACTCCGCTACAAAGCTAAATTTGTAAGAATAACAGGCAGTTTAGATTCAGTTAAATTCTTAAGTTCTTGCGAATGCTGTCACGTATTTTATTATGTTATTCGCTCATTTTTATTATTTTTTTATTTATTGAATTTACAACTTTCGTGCTTCTGACTGACTTTAATAAGAACATTATTAATTTAAATATAATTATAACAATTCAAATGTCTTGCTTTGATTAGCGCAGGAATAAATACATTTATTATCATTACTGAACAAAATTTGCAAGAACGTTATTTGATTCTTTTTAGTAATAATATTCTTTTATAATCAAGAATGCTTTTTTAATATAAACGTGTATTTGTTAACCCACGCACACATATTATATAATCCACACAACGGACATCATGGCTTTATCACTTCAATAAACGTATATCATCATATGTAATCAATTGAATTGAATCTTTCATTTTAATTAAATATGCAAATTTATTTTTCAACCCCAACATGTTATTAAAATTGATAAATAATTTAGTGTGCTATAAAAAAATTAGATTACTAATTTTTCAAAAAAAATTCCTGTTGATAAAAAATTAATTATATTAGAAATTGCTTAATTAAAAAGGCAACATTTATTATTTTTTTGTTGTCATATACCTCAAAAACGAAATTTTTTAAAACTTTTTACTATACAAAAATTTAACAATAACATTCAAACACCACTTAAGTATTATTCATAATCATTGCGATTAAATTTTTTGATCTTATCCGCAGAATCTGTGCATAATATGAATAGTGCTTTCTGTTCAGTTCCACCATTTTTAAGGCCATGACAACCTTTGTATCGAAGTCGTACTCATAAAATATGTATTATGTATTTATCAAATCACTGTTGTTTGATACCATTTCTAAATTTTCAATATGAGTGAGACTGGTTTTCATTACTTAATATTGTATAAATAAATTTAAAAAAAAATAATAATATTTATTAGCAATTTAACTATGACTTAAGTATAAAACTAATAATATAAATAATTAAAGCTGATTAAATTTAAAGAACGTAATACGACATCAAAGTTGCTAATAATCTGAATTTTAATATATATTATGTAGAATAATGATAAATTTTTCAAAATTAACATGGCCAACAATGAAACTTATGCTTGATATGCTGCTTATATTTTTCAAACGCATATAATTCCGCTGTTAAAATGGATTACTTAAATTATTCATGTAAATAAGTCGGCTTCATTAAGAAAGATTTACTTTAACAGTCTCACCCAAATTGCAATAAATTCGCAACTTCAGGGACCTTCTATGGCCATATATTAGCACGTGATTTTCTCTGACTAGATGGCGGGGACATACTTACACAGTGGCATTATCCAGGGTGATCGTTTGGCTGTCGATGCCGTTCCCGTGATTCGTATTATTGTGATGTCCGTTGAGCTCCTGGTTGCTGTCCTCATTATCGAGGATGGGCTTTGATGATGAGTCTCCAATACCGTTTGCATGTGTGCCGTTGCTTACCACGCCGTTATTCGACTCATCAGTGTTATTTGACTCAACATGGTGGGCGCGCTGTTCACTACTTATTAACTGTTGCGTTGCCTCCGAAATGAGACTGGCCGTCATCAAATCTTGTGTGGCCTTTTCGCCGGGACCTGGTTTATTCTCGTCACTAGGGCTATCCTCTTTTGACTTCTCGCCGTCATTTCCTTCACCCTGGAAAAAAATCGTAGAATATTATAAATGATATTAGATGGTTTTAGTTATTGTAAATATTTTGAATTCAAAGATTTAAATTTTAGAACAGGATTGACTAAAATTATAAATAGTAATAATATAATTTTTTATAAATAAATTTTTTAAGGAGAAGTTGAATTTGTTTTTTTTTGACCATTGTTTTATTTTTACCTTTTGAGCATTCGCTGCTTGGTTCTTTGCTCTAGTTCTAGACATTATAGCTTCGACGCGTTTACGTCTGGCGTTCCTTTCTTCCTCTTCTTTCTTGAGACGTTCAACCATCTCGAGTCGTTGCCTATAAATAATACAAATATTAAAAACTATATTTATAAAATAAAATTTTTCATAAATGTTAACATTAAACAGAATATTGATTTTCAATAAATAAACCGAATTTTTTGTTAACCTAAAATATATGGTAAAACCGAACCTAAAATACGCGTTGTTTTACCGCCAATACGCTATTTCAACAAAATTTATTCACACGCTTTCTGAAAACATATTTTTTGTTTGTCTTCGAATATCATATTTTTGTAAAAGAGTTGACGCAATTGTGACAAACTTTTCTGAAAGAGAGCATGGAAAAAAGTGCTATTACGAGCAAAGAAATAGAATCATTCATCGGGCAATTAAAATTAGACGAGCCCTTACTTTTCGGCCTCCTCTCTGGCCTTGCGTTCAGCCTCCTCCTTCTCCTGCTTTTGGCGCGCTTCCTCCTCCCGACGCTTTCGGTCCTCCTCCTCACGCTTCTTCGCCTCCTCGATGGCCTGCTTCAGTCTCTCCTCTTCGGCCTCGCGGGCCTCCTGTGCCAGGCGAAGCGTTTCCTCCTCGAGGCGTCGCTGCTCTTCTTCCTCAGCGCGTAGCCTCTCGGCCTCCAAACGAGCTTCCTCCTCCTGCAATTAAAAAGAAACTTCTTACACACTGTACCTATACTGGAAAGAAGTTAGCGTTTTTCTTTGATTTGTCGTCACATTAAACCGGGGGACGATGTTTTATTAAACGTTTAGTAATTGCACGCGTTAACTTTTTAATGAGTAAAATTTTATGCGTTTACAAATTTTGTAAACTGGTTGGATATAATGATATAATTTTTTGAAGTTATTGGTTTTATTTGATTTGTAATAGAAAAAAAGTTGCCTAAATAAAATCCAGATTCGTATTCCAAAATACTAGGTGCACATACCAATCTTTGTTTTTCGAGTTCAGCTTCTCGTTCGGCTTGTTCGCGCGCCAATCTTCGGCGTTCAGCCAGAGCTGCCTTGGCCTCTTCCTCGGTAGTGATACGAATTTTCTGTATCATCGAGGCTGAAAAGAAAATACATAAATTAATCTAATGCAATTCAAAAAACAATTTAACGTATTTTCCAGCAGATACCAAAAAGTTCATTAATTTTTATATACTCGATTTAAAATTACCAATATTAAAATTGAAAATGACAAATATAATAGTTCGAGTTTGGAAACTAATCAATATAAAAAATAACTATTTAGCCCAATAATTTTAGGATAAACTTCGTTTCATTGCCAACCTGTCATGTCGCATTGCTCCTCGAGGTCAACACCTTCTGGCTTAGCCTCGGGTTCGGGAGACTTTTTCTCTGCTTTGGGCTCGTCCTTCTTTTCTACGTTGGCAGCCGGAGCTGGAGTTTGCTGAACCACTGAAGTCGCGACAGGCTGGGCCTCCTCGTTGGAGTTTTGCTGCTGCTGTTCCTCTTTGACGGGCGCGGGAGCAGGAACTGAAGGAGCCGACGGCTCAATGCTGATGAGGTTTTCCTCTTTTATCGCTTCGTTTCGTGTCGACTCGGTAACTGTGCTCTCTTGAGTGACCTAAAAAGCAGTAAGATCGTTAGTATATATGGTTGATAATTGTTAAGGCATATATGGTTGATGCGTTAAGACGTAAAGTTTTTATAATGATAAAATTTTATCATATTTTATGCATTTGATTAAAATGTTTAAAAGCCCTATTCAAGAACAATTTTTGTAAAAAAATATATTTGCTATAAAAAAAATTGTCGTTCTTAAAAAAAATCTATCGAAATACTTTCAAATAATTATTTTTTTTAACAATATAATTTTTCTTACAAGAATCACACGAGAATGCTAAAATCATTGTTATACACACGCAACTAATACCATTTTATATATATTTAAATAAAATCTAATTAAATTAGAGTAAACAAACATTTATTAAATCGAGCAAAATACCAACCTCCGTCTTATCATCGGCGAGCTCCTTCTTCTCGGGCTCCTCGGGCTTGTGCTTACTGGGCTCCTTAATCTCTTGGGGCGGCAACTCGACGCCGGGGCTCTGGAGCGGCGTGGCTCTGGGCGTGACTCGGGGCGAAGCTCGCGCGCTTCTCGTCATCGCAGCCGACGGTGTGGCCGACGATTTGCGCTCGGTCGACGTTTTAGTTGCTGAGCCAGGCGCCGAACTGGTGCCGCCGCCGCTCGAGGAGATGGGCTTCTTCGGCGTGCTGTGGACCTTGGGCAGAGGCGGCTTCGCGTCCTTCTTTGTGTCGTTTGTCGTGCCTGGGTTTGGATAGTAGAGTTTAGGATTCAGGTTCGTGAGAGATGAAGATGGTGGAGTTATGATGAAAACTGTTTTGCTGCTTGCGTAGGGTTTTGCTTTTTAGAGTGCGGTTCTGCTTTGCTTGGGCAAAGTTTACCTGAGCAATGGCGTATTTTAAAGCGATATTGTTTGTGAATTGTTTGGTGGTAAGTGCAGAGTTGTAGCAAAACAGTTTTTGTAAATGTGTTAGTTTGACGCTTCCATTGCACAAAGACGTTTATGCGCTGGAAGGGTCAAAGATAAATTTTTGCAAAAATTAATTTATAATAATATTCTTACTGTAAGAAATTGAGAGAAGCTAACTAAAACTTTTATGACTGATTAAGTATGAGAAAAATAAAATAATCGATATGTAAAGGCAAGATAAAATATGAAAAAATCTATTTGTAGAATTAAAAATGATTTAATAATGTGCTATAATATCAAAAAGTCAAATTAATTTAGAAATATATAAAATACAAATTATAGAAAAAATTAATTTGCAATAATTTATTTCATCTTTGCATGTTATAACATATTCTTTGATATCTCAAGAAAATGTAATCCTTATTCAATAATAAAAGCAAAGAAATTTCTTAGAGCTATCTTTGAAAAGTTAAAGAATTATTTTTATCAAGCAATTTAAGTGCGGAATTTGTTTTATGTACATATTTATAATTTTTAAAAGTACTTACATTTTCTAATTTATTTTTTAACTAAATTTAATTGTATTTTCACCAAATTAAATACTTAAAGAAAACATTACAATATTGAATAGTATTTATTTGTGCAATTCTTTTTAGGAAGAGGTCATTTAGTTATATAAACAAGTGAATTGCAACAAAAGTAAAAAAAATACAGCAATAAATTAATACAAGCATTAATAATGAGTAAAATGTGAAATGAAACGAAATGAAAGATTTGTATAAAATCAAAAGATCGCAGAGAGTGTAGAACTGATGGTGGATACCTACTTAATAACAATAAAATTATGAATAACTTAAATAAAACTAAGTGATTTGGCGCACCCTCTTATAGCTGAACCTTCAGAAAATAATAAAAAAAACATCCATACTTCAAAAATCCTTATCCCATTTAAAAGGTCATAAACTTTAAAAAACAAACTTTATCTAAAAGGTTCATCTATTCAATAGGATCGCCCTCTAAACACCTCCGAGTGAAAAAAACTCTTCGTCTCTCCCTATACATCACTCGAAGATACAATCCTGCATATCCAAACTCGCTCTTAAACTATACATATGCGATATAACGCGCGATCGTGCGGGTGTATTGGTTAGCGTGTGTAAAGATGATAAAGCCATGCTCACTGTTGCGCTCGCTGCTGGCCACGGAGACGCCAGTGCCGGCGATGGATGCTGGCCTCGGTCGCCTCGGTGTGCCCGCCGTGCGCGGGCGCAGGTTAACCTGGCTGCTCTGGACGCTCACCACGCTGCTCGTTCCGCTCTGCTGGCTCATCGAGCTGTGCGGTCTCGACGGACTGCTCGGCGTCGCCTCTCCGCTTCGGATACCTACGGGGAGAGATCGGGGCGGGATGCACCCCGCGAACGTCTTATCTTTCGTGTCTCGCATTCTGATGCTATAGTGATGGGGGGACTCGAGCCTTTTTGTCGGGAGAGCTTGACCCTCTCGTGCAGAGAGGGATGCGTAGTGAGGCTTGTTAGGGAGTTCGGAAGTTGGAAAATCGACGTGCGGCTGGATGGTGATCGGAGTGGGAGTTTGGAGGATGTGGGTGCGAGATGGATTTTTATTGCTTGTGTTTACTTTCAGGCTCTTGGGAAATTTTGTAATGTACAGTCGATTTTACGCGATCCGAACTCCTTAGCAAGCCTATTGTGAATTGTTTCTTATCAAAGACTATAGTTTGTTTTTATAACTTTTTAAAAAATAAGTTTTTAAAATAATAAAATTTCTTTACAATTACTTTATATTTCACTCACAATTTAAATAACTTGAAAAATTATTATAGTCGATGATAATTAAGCATTGAAAATCCACTTCATTAACATTTACAACAAAATCCACGCCAATCAACGTAACTCGTTAACATTGTTAGCATGAATTTACACTTGGTTATAAAAATGTCACACACGTATATCAAGTTTAATTCCTTACTGCTTATTATTCAAATATATTATATTGATTGAAAGTATCTTAAAATTAGATAATAATTAAATACATGTTATACGTATTTTATTTGGAATAAATTTAAGCAATCTAAATTTCAGCAATCAACCATATACCTAAAAGTGTACGTATGATTTATATAAAAAAATCTACGTGCATTAAATAACTATGCTCGTATACATGAGCAGTGAGAAATCAAAATTATGTAACGATTTCGTGTGTATATTCGTCATGTGGAATGACAAACAATTATATTAAGCATTATTATATTACAATATTTTATTTGCGTAAAAAATAATAAGAATATGCCAGTGAGGCCCACCACCAGCGGCCGAAGCTTGCCTGTCGTTGCTAATGTTAGAAAAAAATATAAAAACAAAACAAAAAAAATCAAAGATCATAATTAAAACCAGTTAAAAATATTAATTGTACTCTTATTTAAAAAGTAAAGAAAAAATCAGCACACTCAAGAAAAATTTGTGAGGTTTGTGAGAAATGGTGTTATTGCACAATAAATACACTCGTTTTTTTTTGTATTGTTTGTTGTTGGGTGTTAGTTGAAAGTACTTGAAAAAAAAATGCATCTTACCGCAGAGCGTAGAAATAGCGTTTACCATCACCCTTGTCTTCCAAAAAGCTGGTTTGTAGTGGCGTTTTTTTTATTTATATGTACACGGGAGTTTTTGTTAATCAACTTAATGCTCGATAATTCTCATATTCATTTATCAATTCTTATTTTTTATACTCATAATTTAGAAATATAATTTTTATTAAAGGTAAAACCTTGGGTATTTATACTCATAAACTGTACTCTTTATTTTTAAGATCAAGAATGCCTTCTTTGTCAATTAATTTGGTATCATTTTCTGTTATAAAAATCACTCCATGTTATAACTTAAGTTTTAGTTTGTTAAAATCAAATCACTAAGTTATAAACTTCAATAAATTAATAAAGACAAAAATAAATTTTATATTTCAATCTTAACTCAAAATCACAGGTCAATATCAAAGTCAAAACATTTTTCAATATTATGTTAAGTTGTTAATACACTCCTATTAATTTTATCAAAATTTTTACAAAATTTAAGTATATATACTAAATTAAAAAAAGTCGCAGCGTGCACAGTAAGAAAGTTTCCGCCAGAAAAAAACGTGGATATATAGAAAGGCGTCGAGTAAGAAGTCGTTCGTTGTTAATTCAAGCGAATCGCCAAAGACTCGGAGATTCCCGGAGCTTAATTGACAAAAGGAAGGGCGCTTCTCTCACTTTTTCTTTTTTTCTCGTCATTTGATTCACAGAGGCTCCCGTTTCATGAAACATGCAAAGTACGTGTGTGCTCCCAACTCGCTGTGCGCGTCCGCATTTTTCTACCGCGGTAATCTTCAAAAAAAAAGATCTTTTATTTGCTTTCCTCTTTCTACTGTAAAGGCCAGTCTGGCGTCGTTCTATGCACGGAATTCACGTCTGAGAAAAAAATTTTTCTGTCTTGCACGTTTTAATTATCAAAAAAGATGTAAAAAAATTTTCAAAAAGAGAAAATATTTGAAAAAAAAGTCTTTTTTTATTTTAAAAAATATACTAATATTAACAAGAAAAATATCGTGCTTCAGAATCACTGATTTGGCTCAAACTTTCGGATTTATTTTGAAGTACCAAAGAATCAGCAAAAGCTAGTACGGTGTAACTTTTCGGAATACTCGGATTACATACATTTTTAATGTCGTTTTAGGAAAAATATAAAAATTAGATTAAACAAAAAACAAGATTAAACTTCTGAAAATAAGCTTTTACTTTTTTCAGAATAAATATAAATAAAGAATTAATAGTTATGTCCAAAGTAACGTTCAAAATTGAGTAACGTTAATCTAGATAACTTTTGATATACTAATTATCACTCAATTTTGAATTAAGGTAACTTTAGAACTAATTATTGATTTTTTATTTTGAAACAGCAAATAAAATCATTTTTATCGTTTAATTTAAATTTTATGCAACTATGCTTATTTTTTTGTATACCAAAATAAATCTTAAAGTTTTAATCAAATTCATGACTTAAGGATCATTTGTTAATTTTAAGAATTAATAAAATAGAAGTTTAGAAATTTAAATTATTTTTAAAATATTTTATAAATCATGTTATAAAAAAATTATTTATATTCAATGTTCATATATGTCTTTATCCATCTTGTTAAAGAATATTAAATAAATTGCAAGAAGTAATGATAGGTGGTAAATGAATTTTTGAGGGTAGCAAATAGTATCTAACTATTTTAGAAAGATCGCCAATTTTTTAAAGATTTTGTTAAATACTTCAACAATTTAAACAATTTTTCTATTCCATGTTGACGAAAAACTGCGTTCGAGTCACCAATCAATCAGCTCTTTTCTAATATTTTTAATTTCGAAAAAAAAAGTCAAAGCCTTTCAGAAACTTTAATCAGTAAGGCAATAACTCGGTCTACCAACAATATAATAGGATCAAGCCCTATATAAATCTTACTCCAGACCCGAGTGCAAAGAAAAGCATCAAATATACACCAGCCCTCAAAACCAATAATCTAAACTATCGCGCGACGTATATATGCGGTCCTGCCCAGTCGAGTTGCGCTGCGAGCACAGTGACGTCCTTTCTTACCTGTCGACTGCTGCGAGTGGGCCTGGTGCTCTCTCGCCTTGCGCCTGAGCCTCTCGGCTCTGGTGGGCCTTGGCGTTTGTACGACGGCGGCGTGATGGGCCCCGGAGCCCGGCAACGTGCCCATGCTACGCGAATTATCAGTGCGCTTGAGCAGGGCCTGCTGCTGCTGGCCCTTGGCTTGGCCGTGCTGGGCCAGGTGCGACATGCTGCGGCTCATGCTCGAAGCTGCGAGGCTCTGCTGCTGCGTCTGAGACTGCTCTGCTGCAGCGGGCAGGGTACGCCTGCGCGGCTGGGCCAGCTGGTCCAGCCTCGACATCGAGTATGTCCTACCTGGGCTGCGCGTGAACGACTTGGCCGACGAGGATCTACCGGAGCTCGGAGGGTTGACGTTGCTCTCGCGCGGCGAGGGTATCGTCGGCATCAGGTCGGTGCGACGCCGGTTTGCGTAACGCGTCACGCAGACGCCTGTCGGGGTGCCCGCGCCCATCAGCAGCTCGCTATCTTCACCTGCGAACGCACAACGCCAACAATGGCCGAGTCTTAGACGGATTCTTCTCTCTCTCTCTGCAGCGCTGCCCTGCTCTCGCTCGCTCTCTCTCTCTGCGACACCCCAGCGTGCGGCTCGTATACAGAGGCCCCGAGCTATATCCCTTCTACCCCGTGTGTTTGAACCCAACCATAAGCGCGCGCGGTCATTTCTTTTTTTATTTGTTTTGTGATTGAACAGGGGACTTCACACATGATTTTGGATTGACAGAAACAGGGACGTACACTAAACTGAACTAGAGGACTGAGATTATCAGTTGTTCTAGTAAATTGTCTGATTTGTTATAATTGCCATAGGTATGTAATATTAAGGAAATAGTTTATTTAAAGTTCTTGGCAAGTAATAAGTTTATATCGGTATTTTTTTTTCATTTTTCTAGAAATTTAATCATGTAATACGTCAGTAAAAAGCTTAACTGTTCCGAGTCATAACATGTATTTTTTAAACTTAGTCATGATATTTTACTCACTCTGGGTTATCAGTAGGTTTAACTTTTGTTTGATTAGATAATAATTGCGCGAAAGTATTAAAGCGACTAAAAAATCTGCAAAAGCCTCATAGGCGGCCGTCGCAGTTCAAAAATCACCACTTATTTGATAATATTTACTACATTTGATTTTACTTTTCCTACAATTACCTTCAGTCAATTTTAATTTTTTTGTTTATTAGAACAACTGAGAAACTTAATAAAAAAAGAAACTCATACCGTAAAGGACGAAGTTTCTAATCAGTTAGGCGCTATTCCTAATCATCTATTCGTACGTAAAATATAAGTGTTATGTTATAATGTACATTTTGTCACTTATAAATCGTAGCAAAAAATACAAAATCGCTAAAATCTTTGAACAAAATTAATTAATTTCCATTTCGGAAGATACGCTTGCAAAATTTCAGATTTACTATAAGTGCCTGGATTTTTTATTTTATTAAATTTTATAAACAACAAGCTATATGTTACAGCATAACTACCTTACTAAACCAAAAAATTACGTCCTTCATGGTACATCGAAATATTCAGTCCGAGTAGAACAATACGTAAATTATAAATTAAACACGTTTACATCATGCATACAACACATTCAGACATTATTTTTTAACTAATGAAGATATACAGAAACAAAACACTGATTTGAAAAAATTGATACGTTCCACAATATTTACAAAAAAATTAAATAGTAATTCAGAAATTAGTATTCATTTTTATTTTTCACACGTAACCTTGACTTCATACATGCTCTGAAGCTTTTATAATTATTTATAAATTTGTATACAGAAAACAACACAGGCACCACAAAAAACATAGAATTTTAAAACCATTTACATGTAAAGTATTTTACTTTTGTTCAAAGAATGTTTTAATTTACTATTTTTTTATTTTATATCTAATATCTAATATTCTTGTGAATATTTCAATTTTCATTGTGTCGATATAATTAATTTTAGATGCAAATGGTCTTTTGGAACCCAAAATAAAAAAAAATATTTATAATTTAATATAATAAAGATAGATTTTTCTTAATTTTACTCTTTTAATAATAAAATATAATAAGCTCAATGTTTGCAAAATAATCTAAACAAAATACTTAAAAAATCTACAAAAATATAGTATATAATCATAGAAAAGTGTTCGATTTTTACGACTGTGCACGAAGCAAAATAAAATTTTAACTATCACTGCACAAAAAATGAAATTAAGTGGCAAGACAAAAGCCAACGATTTACAATGAGGACTCAACATTGAAGAATAATTCCTATTACGAATATTCGTACTTCTGACAGATGCCATAAATGAAAATGTAGAGCAAACAGATGTTGAGTAAGCGCATGCTATTGAACGTAATTAATCCTTGACAGAATTTACGCATAATTCATTAAATATTGAATAAAAGGAATTATTTTAATTTTTCGTTAATATAATTTATTAATATAAAATTACGATAAAAGAAAAATAATATTTTTCTTAGGATAAAAATACAAAACAGCTCAGGTTCAGTTAAGTGGAATAACTGAAGGGTGCAAAGAGCTGTATTGGCAATAAACTACATGGCATAAACGAGGGAAAATTTTAAGTGCAATCAATATCGGAATATTTTTCCGATTATTAGTCGAGAGCGAAAATTTCCTGATTAAAACTAAATAGGGCGAACATTGAAAAAGGAAAGATCATTATTATTGACCGTTTAAATAAAATTTTCTTTCTCTAAGCATTAAAACCTTAGAATTCAATATTTTGTATAAAATATCTGTCTATAATAAGACTTATTTAATTTTAATATCGATAAGAATATAATAGGGAATACAATTTCAAAATTGACTGTATTCTTTTATATACGTATTAACTTTCTTTTTATTTTATTGTTAGTACAATCTCATTCAACATGATTTATTCATAGCATCATACATTACTAATAAATTATTAATAATAATTAGTTCTATATTACTAATTTAATTCAATTATTAATATCTTTAGTCTTCTGTAAATTTCTGTCAAGAATTACAACATAAATAAAAAAGCGTATAGACGAAGTAGAGTGAAGTGAAAGGTGCTAGTGTGTAAAGAATGAAGAAACAGATTTATCATTCCGATAAAAGATAGACACAATCAAAGAAAGAGCAATACATAGACGCACGCTTCAACTTACTATTTTACAAACAAAACATTTGTAATATTAAGTCTTCAAAACTTAATACCAAAATAAATATCAAAATCATTATTAAAATCGATTAGTAAGATAGATCATGCGTGCATACTCGTATACACTTCCTCATAGATAATAACAAACAAAAAATACAGAGAGCAAGATAAAGAGATAAAGAGAGAAGAGATAAAGAGACAAAATGTAAAAGTATATATATGCAATAAAATGTATTCCCTCGATGATCGTGAGATTGAAAAATAAGGAGAGTCTATCCGATCTCGATGGATGAGCAATGAGAGTGAAAAGAGAGAGACTCACCGCAGGCCCCCCGCTGTGTCATCGGACGCCTAGACGCGTCGTCGACCATCGACACGTCGTCGATCGAGAAGATGTCGGTCGTGGGGGGCAAAGAGAGGCTGGCTCTCTTGCTTTTCGCAGGAGTTAGGGGAGGATCGGGATTGCTATTCCAATTGAACACCTCGTACATGGACGAGGACATTCTCATATCTGCAACACACGCAAAATCGGGCGATAAAGCCCCGAATTCCGTCATTCATTCTGACCGCCTGCTGTTGATGTTCTGCTTTTTTTGGAGGTTGGGTTTGGTGCGGGATGGAAAGTGTGGTGTGGTTGTGGGCTCAGGGTGTGTTTGGCGTCCTTTGAAGGGGTTTGGTGATGAATTTTTATCGATCGGTGTGATCGATAGAAGTTTTTAGATCGGAATTCAAAATACTTCTTGATGCGTAAATTATTATTGGAATTATATATTAATTTATATACAAAATTTGAAGATATAAATTCCACATATCAAGAAGCGTGAAAGTTGTATATTTGTATAAGTATGAAATAGATAATAGAGAATACTCAAAAGACGTGAAACTTTTGATTTACCAAAAGAAAAGATGTATGAGAATATAAATAAAATTAATAATTACTATTAGTGACCAATCCCCTTCATAAGACTAATTATAATGAAATTTTTGATATATAGAAACAGAAAATTAATTGAATTAAAAACCGTTTATTAAAAAAAATTCTTTTTATTCACAATATATGAAATCTTATGATTGATTTATTTAAACTTATTTAGAGGTTACGATAAAATTTCAAATAATAATAAAAATCAAATAAAAAGAAGTTTTTCAAATAAACTTAGAAAATTACTCTGTGAAAAGAAAACATGATGAATTATTTATTAGTAAATGATTTAATTTATAAAATAGCCTCATCCTCATATTAAGAGAAGAGAAAATAGAAGAAATAATCTTAGAAACTTATATATATTATAGAAAGATCAAGGCATTTTCATAGCTCAGTCAGTATCATTGACTTAAATATCGTCTACTATCAAAAAATCGGTTAAAACGTCCGATCTATCAAAGCAACAAAACACTGAAACTGACTGAGCTTGCTTTTGTATCCTTTGAAAGAGCTCTGGACCAGAAAATAAAGAACAATGGTAGTCCTCCATCCCAACGGCTTGAAGAACGAAGGGGTGAACGAGCAATGGATACTCGTCCGCGAGTAAAGAGCAGAGCCAACCCCATGAAACGTAAGTAAACAGCACCAAAAAGAGAAAAAAAATGCAAAAAGGAGAAAGAGAGAGAGAGAAAGAGTAGAAAGAAAAACCGAAGGTAGAAGAAGTGATGGCGGTGAATGGGCGCGTATAGCTCGTGAAAGTGGCGTGAAAAGGTGTGTAGGCGATGTGCTGCTGCTGCAAAAGAGTAAACGAACGAACGGATGGTTTATCGAGTGTGTGCGCGTGGAGCACGCGTAGAAACGCGCTCCTCGTAGTGTTGTACGTGCGCTTTGTCGTGAATCCAGCGCTGAGAAGGACCAAATGTCCCAAAGCGAAATTTTATTTTCACAGAATTGAGAGTGAATTGCTCTCGGTAAGGTTGGAGTGTTTTTTTAAATTTATTTGTAAATAGCGTACTTGAAATATATTGCAGATTTTTATAATAGCAAATGATGCTTTTGACGATAATAAAACATTTTTAAGTACATGCAATAATAAAAGATACGTTTAAAATAATAAAGAAGGCTTCGAAAGCTCAGAATGTAAAAGAAATAATCGTGAAAATTTTGCTTTAGCGAAGTATACAGTTCTCTTAAAAATACATGATGGGACATATCTCCTCTAGAAATCAATTTGAAAGTAATATCTTTTATAGTTAAAAATACTGCATTCTAGTATTGTTCTGTAAAATACATTAAAATTTCGCTTAGAGAAATTTAACATAACGTTGACCTTTTTTCAAATCTAACGCAAAAACGAAAACTAGCGGAAAAAAGTGGCAATTAATAATCGAGCGCCACGATTATAGTTGTAACAAGCCGTCGCTACGCGTCGCCAAATCAAAATAGATAGCGCGTAAGCGATGCGGTAGTGCATATTTTACCAAGTGACCTGTTGAAGAGATTTGACTGAAAAAGTATATTGGACTTATTTTAAATTACTTTGAACTCATGATGCTTCAATTTGTCAGCACTGATCAGATGTTTGTTTCGAAGTAAATTTTGAAGAAAACATTCGCCATCACACTCAAAGTAATTCTTTGTAAACATGGATTTAGCTCATAATTTGAACGCAACTCATAGCTGTACGCAATAAACAACCATGCCTCAGTGCATTTAAAACATGAAGATATTGTATTTATAAGTTGTAATGAATTTCAAATATTTCAAGCGCCATACTGCTAATTTAACAAAGGAAATTGTAGTAAGTGTAGTTCAGAACTTAAATAATACAATAAAATACTCCACTTATAATAATTTTTCAGTTGTACAAACAAAAACTGCAAGTACTTAAAAAACAGTATTATCTGAAATGGGGAACAAAAATTATTATTATGTAGCTCAATTACACATGTTCTACGCATGATTTCAACGTGGCAAGGATCTGATAAATTTTATGCCTTGCTCAATTGGTAATCAGCAATGCTTATTTAGGAACTATTCGATTGTTACTCACATTTATAGAGAATGTAATCGACAGCATCGCCAACAGTCCGAAATAACGTAAACTCCTTTTTAGGCACATTATTGTTAATGACACAAACTGGGAGTTCAAAGGAATGATTTGTAAAATATTTTGATTACTAAAATAACAATTGTCTATTAATATTACATTAACTTATTTTTGGTGAAGGAAACTACATATTATCAAAATATTAAACAAATCATTCCAATGATAAATAAGACTACTTTATCTAAAGAAAAAATCCTAACGAATTTCGCGTATTCGCCAAATTGATACTCACTCCGGTGCACCAATCGCCCATGGAGAACGGAAAATCATCCCGGTCCAAAGTGTAAGTAGAGATATGGTGCGGAACTTACATTGAAACGATATTGAATAAATTTTCCGATGATTGATCTCTTATAATATCATAGCAAATATAATAAAGGTTTACGAAATAATTTTGAAAAATCTGTGCCTCTTATTAAAATTTCAAAAAATAAAATTAATTTCTAACTATTAAGTATTTCGCTTTCATAGGCTACCAAGCTGCCACCATGAGCAATCAAAGATAAAAATCAAACATTGTCCAATTAAATAATTCCCACCACCTTCATCCAGCCATCCATCTCTACGACTCATCAATCATCGGAACCTTCAAACAAGGACCAACGAAAAAAGAAAAAAAAAGAAGTAAACATGGACGACATATCTTCGAACATGAAAAAAAAAACTTCAGAAAAAAAAAGACGAGATATACATCCGAATAACCAGAAAGACGAGCCAGCCAAACTCGATCCGAGACTAACCTTCGCCGGGCTTGCGGTCGAGGCCACCGGCCGAGGTGGCGCGCTTCTTGCTGCCGTCGAGCTCGCGCTCCGAGGACCTCCTGGTGAGCGGCTGGGCCGCCGAGAACATCATGACGTTGGTGGTGGAGGTGGCGCGCCTGGTGCCCCAGAAGCTGGCGCCACCTGTGTCCGCGGGCTCGAGCATGCGGGGCGTCGAGCTGCCGAACGCGAAGACGATGTGCGAGCGCTCGTTCTTGCGCTTGGCCTCGATGCGCGCCTCGCGCTCCTGGTTCTTCCGGAGAATGGCCTCGCGGCGATCGCGCTCCGCCTCCCATATCAGGCGCTTGCGCTCCTCTACCTGACTTCGCCTGCGGATAAGAGATTTGTGAGTTGGGTGCTGCGAGGTTGAAGGGGATAGTTTGGGGATGGTTGCGTGAAGAGTTTGGGTTGATGGACGCTTGGGGAGAGTTTGGGGTTGTTGGA
>JAPYZA010000007.1:0-68458 GCA_030522685.1 Eupelmus azureus | reverse complement strand
GAGCGAGAGAGGAACGTAAAAATAAACCTTGCGCGCTCTCTCGACGACACTATAAATACGATCGATGGAAATCGGAGGACGAGGAATTCCGGCGCGGCCGCTCGTCCAGCCGGCTGCACTTAGCGTGCATCTGCGAATTTTCGGACAGCTCTCTGTCTCTTATTCGACGATGTCGATTTGTCGCCTGGTCGCCCCGCGTCCGCGCTTCAAGATGTGTGCGTGTGTGCCCGACTGACTCGACACGCTGTATACCTTATATACCTATACCATTGCGGCCCCACCGCCGCCGTCGAGGCAAATAAATATGAGAGTGCTGCAAGTGCGAGAGAGATGGAGAGAAAGTTTCCTATATAAGTATAGTAGTAGCTATAGAGCTCTTTGCGTCTGTGTATGGAATATGGATATCACTACATAGACAGGCGCGCACCTCCTACAACGAGCGACAAATCGACATCGTCGTCTCGACGAGCGAGAGCTCCGTCTTCGAAAATTTCTGGATTAGGGAGATGCTTACGGTTTGGCGGAAAAGCTGCGCTTAAAATGACTTATTAGTTGTTCGATTAATAAGTATGGCTTCTGGACGTTTTCCCAGCTGATTTTCAACTCGAGAGCGTTTGATGTTCTAAAAGAGGAAAAAAGGATAATTTATAATTCTCTTGATAATAAAATGGGTTTTTGTAACAATCATCTATCAAAAGTTTTTTTTTTTTTTAAGTAAATAATGATTTTTTCTCTTGGTGTAAGAAATGTTTTTGGAGCAGTTACAAAGTATAAACATCAGATGATTTATCATTTAAATTATCATTTTTCATTTTAAGGAGAAATTCCTTATTGACCATTTATTATTATAAGTGATCCAAAATATTTTAAAAATCGAGTTTAAATCGTTTTTGAAAATTATAGAAGCTACCAAAATTAAAATTACTAAATGTAATTATAAAAATACTAACTTATATTTAATAGAAATTTATTCATTTAAAATGTTTATACGTCAAAAATAACATTCAATCTATTTTCATTATAAAAACTAAAAATTTCTAACAATCTATTATTTTCATATTTTAGTTAAAGAGGGACAAGATTTTGAATATACCAAAAAATTATGTATTACGTTTGTATAAAAATAATAATTTTTTTATCTAAATTTGAAAAAATGTTTTTTGGATTCAATAAAAGACTAAAGAAAACCGATTTTAAAATTTTAATATATTTTAAATCAATAATTTACTGTGTCTTATAAGTACAAATAATAAGTCAAAACTGAGCGGAAAATGATACGAAAGCTGAATGTCTACCTTTTTTATCGGTAGAGCTTATATTTTAGAAACGTAGCGCGTTATCGGTAATCGAAACCATAACCTATAAAACTATGACATAATTCAAAACAATACTGAGAAGTATAAATATTTTTTTAAACACTGTAGATATTTGCAACAATAAAAATGTAGACTGACAGGTGCACGTATTTATAAATATACGTATATTTTACCTGATTTAGTATGTAATTTTTAATGTATTTTATCTAGTGACGCGCGTTATTTTCTAACGATTACTTCATTTATATAAAGATAAAGTTGATCCAGGTTTTACACGGCAAGATATGAACGTTTCTAAATTGCCACGATGAACTTAATGGTGTTTAAAGATTTGTTAGCAAGTACTGCATCAATATGCACTATTTTACAGTTTCTTGCTGGAACGTGAGTAGATTTTTGTTTTAAGTTAAAGATAACCTTAGATGCTGTAAAGCAAATACTTCAATTTTTTATCAATTATTAAATTATTTTTTAGATTGGTATGCAGAAAATTCATTATTAATAAATCGACTGGTGATGCTTCCGGACTAGCATTTGTCACCTGTTTTATGTCGTAAGTTTCATTCATCACAGTATTGTTCTAATCTGATTATTCAATTTACCAATGCAATCATGTTTTAGGTGCAGTTTATGGCTATTATATGGAATATTGATTCGTGATACATCTGTTATTGTTGTTAATACTTTTGGATCATCACTACAATTTTTGTATGCCTTGACTTTTTATATTTACACAGTAAAAAAGAAAGTTATAGTAAAGCAAATGAGTTTAGCATTAGCATTTACTGGTTTCATGTATCTATACTGGTATTCTGCTGAAGATATTGGATTGGTCACTAAACGAGTTGGATTTTTAAGTTGTGCACTCACAATTTTATTCTTTGCTTCACCATTAATAAATCTTGTGAGTTAAAAAATTTTTAGTTTAAAAATGTGTTTTGCATGAAATCTGATATTGCTGTTAAAGCTAAATTTTTATTAATGTTTAATATATAATTTTTGCAGGCTCATGTATTAAGAGTAAAAAGTGCTGAGAGTCTACCCTTTCCTGTGATTTTAGCTTCTTTTATTACATCATGCCAGTGGTTCTTGTATGGGAGTCTTATCGACGATCTTTTTATACAAACACCTAATTTTCTTGGATGTATACTCAGTGCATTTCAACTTGCACTCTTTATTGTATTTCCAAGCAAAAAGTCAACTGAAGAACTTTTGATATAATGTTTTAAAGCAGAAAGAGAAAAGTATTTTGAAAAGAGCATTTTACTTAATAAGATATATGTATACAGTAAATTGATAAACTAACAGGATTTCCAAACATGAGAAATCTTGAAATTTGTGATGTTTAGCATTTAAGAAATGACATTTATTTGTATATATATGAATGTATAAATGCCAAAAGATTAATGAACCAACAAAATATATTATATATGAGTATAAAAATCGATCTTATTTTAAAGAGCCACTCCTTTCTTAAATCACCACTATTTCGAAAAGGCCGTTTTACATATTCGTGTCATTATTTTGCTTCCGCTTTCATATATTTTAATCCCTGGCTTCTATTTTTAACATTGACGTTTCTGACGTCAAGAAGCGGCCTGTGCAAAACTGCAAAAGCAAAAGAACGATCTGTTACGAGAAGCTCAATCGGTATAATCGCAGAGAGAAATTCGCGCGAATAACCCGCGAGTATATGTGATTGTGTGTGCAGAGCTCCCTTCGCTATGAAGAGTTTTTTTTAAATGCACCGCGACAACGAAACAATCAGCCGAGCAAAGAAGTGAAGGTGCAACTCCTGTTGCACCATATCCATGCGAAGACGTCGGCCTGGAGTGCTGTTATCGTCCTCGGGGCGAGGAATCCTTCGATTTCTCGCTAGATCCTAACCTCGCCGTGACGTTTTTTTACTTCACGACAGCTTATCGTCCTATACATGTATATTATTATTGCAAAAGTTCCACAATTGCGCCTTACTCGCCAAGATGCTCGAGGGTCTCGTTGCCTGGGTGCTGAACAATTACCTGGGCAAGTACGTGGAGAACCTCAACACCGATCAGCTAAGCATCGCACTCTTGTCAGGTACAAAGTCCCATTTTCACATTATATATATATATAATGCTTATTGAGTACTTGCATTAGACTCATTGACTGTTTCAATTGGATGCTTCTTTATTTTCAAATGACTCATGTGTGGTAATAGATTGCTGTGGTTGTGATACATGTTGTAAGAGCGACTTCAATGAGATTGATTAATCTTGAGCTTGGTAAAAGGTTGATTTTTTAATCAATCGAGATATTTTCTTATGTAAGAAGTTAAATAACATGGTTGAAAAAGTAATAATTCAGATCCCACAGAAAGTTTATTAATGTTGCACAAGTTTTGGGATATCTATAATAATACATATTTTGATAGAAATGTATGCATATATATGCACACATATATATACGTATATAGGTTCATATGTTTACACATATATACGCATATATGAGATGTACAAAATGTTTTCATAAACAAAGAAGATAATGTTTATTTTTTTCTCTATTTCTATACTATTAGAAATATCTTTGTTTTTACAGTTTTTATAAGTCAATAGATATTATTCAAAGTTAAGTCAATTAAGACTAAATATTTAAAATAACTATGTACATTAATTTATTTTATAGATATAGGTATTTATTATTACATTTTATTTAATTAGTTATAATTAAATAGAAATTTTTATTATTCTTCGTTAATTTTATAATTAGGCTAAAAATAACTATATTTTGATTTCAAGGCATTCAAAACATTAAGCATACTTATATTCAATTTAAATATTTTTAGGGGCTGTGGAACTTGAAAATTTACCTCTAAAACGAGAAGCTCTAAGGCACATTGGCTTACCAGTTGAAATCAAAGCTGGTTTCATTGGCAAAGTTAGATTACAAGTTCCTGTTAGACAAATAAGAACAGCATCATGGGTCATAGCTATAGAACAACTTTACTTGGTTGCAGGACCTATAAATTTAGAAGAGGTAATTTCTTTTTCAAATAAATTTTGTTAAATAATACATAATAAAAACAATACTATTACTATATTATTATTATATAAATATTATTACTATAGTACGACAGCGAAGCGGAGGAACATGCAATTGTTGATTATAAATTAAGTCGCCTAGAATCTTTGGAAGCTAGATGGCGAGCAGAATCAGAACAAGATCCAGGGTATTATGCAACAAGTTATAGCACTTGGGTGAATTATGGTACTTCACTACTCACAAACATTGTAGAAAATTTACAGTTAAATATAAAGGATGTTCATTTACGTTATGAAGATACAGTAACTCTCTCTGATGGTTTGTATTAAAAAGAACTTAGATTGAATTTATTCCTTCTAATATTATTTAATATATTTTATGTAATAAATAATTTGACATCTTTTTTAAGGAACTGGGATAGCACTAGGTGTAACAATAGGTGGATTAACAGCCCAAAGTTGTGATGCTAGTTGGATTCCTGGATCAACTTCATGGAATTTAACTGATGCATCTTTTAAATTAATGGAATTAGATGGTCTTTCTGTATATTGGAATCAAATAAAAAAAGAACAAATGTTCCGGGACTTAGACTTAGGAGATCTAGCAGTAAAATCTCATTTTGATCATTCACTAATTTTATAAAAATAGTTTTGTCTGCATTATATAAATTAATATTTTTAGATTGCTATGAGTGAATCAAAAAAACAAAACAGATGTTATATCCTATCACCAGTGAGCGCAAAAGCGCATGTCAAAAGAGATAGATCCGAAAAGCCATTGCGTTCAGCAAATAAGCCAAGAATAGTTGTGGACCTTTCTTTAGATCAAGTACCATTATCCATCACAGATGTACGTTTTATAATTTTTCACTTATATAAACTTTCATACCAATACTTGCATACACTTAATAAAATTAAAATCATTATTTATAGTAAGCTATTAAAAGCTAAAAATTAAAATTGAAAATTAATATAAAATATAACTATTACCATTATATTTGTTATTAGGAACAATACGAACAAATAGTAAAATGCATCAAAGGTTTGGATGAAATTGACAGACAACGACGGCAAAGAAGGTGTCGACCTACTGCACCCGTCAATGAAGTCCCTAAAGAATGGTGGAGATATGGAGCTCGCTGTTACATTGGGAGAAAAACACTTGCTCCAAAGAAAACTTGGGCAGATATTCTTGAGCGTGGAAGAAATAATGTAACATATGTTGAAGCTTGCGCAAAATTATTATCAAATCCCACTTCAAGTCTACCACCAGACATTAAAAAATTAAAAGATCAAATGGAAATTGACCTTAGCTTTGATGAGCTGAGAGTGCTTCGCGAATTAGGTATATGAGTATTTACGTCATTAATAAAATACAATAATTAGACAGTTTTGAACTTATCTAACTAGAAAAATAAAATTTTTTAGCAATGATGAAAGTCAGGCCGCCAAAACCACCTCCAAATGTTTCGAACTCAGCGTCAACTGCACCGCAAGCACAAGGTATGCTTGTTCAATGGTTTCCACAATGGTGGGGCTGGTACTCTAGTAAAGCTCCAAATAATAATAATAGTAATTCGCCGACGAGCTCGTCAACCTTTGACGGCGAACTATTGGACGTACTTGCGGACACCGTTGACGATGATACTCTTCTGCGCCGTGATACCGTTTTCGGCTTATTTAATTTTGCCCTATCTAAAGGTGCAATATCTCTTTGTACAGTTTCTAAAGATGAAGAAGGTTGGATATTTTTCATTTTATATTTTGTTAATTATTTGTAATTACCATAAAATATTCAAATTGTACCATTTCTTATTCAAATAGATAAGCCTGCAGAAATTAAAACAGTAATGGAACTGCAGTTCGAGCGTGTGCATTTGAGTTACGAGTCAAGACCACGCTCGGGTTCACACAAATTCTCCATCAGTCTGGGTGCTTTGTATCTACACGATCATTTCACCGAGAACTCCACCTTCCCCATCCTTATTCAACCGCAAACACTTGGCTCGACTGGCTCCTCGTCCCGTCTACGTAGCTCCTCTGAAAAATTGAGCACCCAGCCACCTCAATCGTTGTTTGAGCTAGTTTATGAAAAGCGGCCGCTTCATCTTAGTGTCGACCACTCGTTGCATGTAAACTCGCGATCTCTTGATGTCGTGTACAATCCGCTAGCTATGCGCTGGCTCGTTGACTTCATATACGAGCCACACAGAACGGATGCCACTAACAACCAGCGCCTTCAAGCCATGAAGCGTCGCACCCGAAGACAACTCATGAAAAACTGGGAGCAAATACTCGAGGGCGACTCGATATATCGCTCATCTTGGGATTTGCAACTTAATATATCAGCTCCTCAAATTCTGCTGGTAGAGAAGTTTACTGATACAAATGCCGCGGTGGTGGTCGTTGACTTCGGTAGACTGCATCTGACAAATAACATCGACATGAACGTCGTAGCACTAACCGCGAGGAATCTCATGTCGCCGACGAGCGAGATCGAAAAGATGGAGAATGACGAGGAAGACGAGGAGGATGAACGATTTGAAACACCCTGTTCTACGCCACCCGGTAGTGAAGAAAACGGTTCTCTGCAAGATTTGCAACAAGGGCTCTCCGAGGCTGCACTTCATAAGAAGCTTTACGACCATTATACAGTGGATCTGTCGGATCTACAGGTGCTCGTCGGCAAGGTTAAAGATAACTGGAAGCACGCAAGGACAAGGGGCATGTCCAGTCTTCATGTCTTGGAAAGGTTTAACATATCGTTGCAGATCGAGAGGAGGGTTGTGACTACGACCGATCCACACTTTCCTTCGGTTACGGTTTCTGGAAACTTACCCAGGCTTGTTGTTCATGTTAATGAGCAGAAGGTCGAATCTATAAGATCCATGTACCATCTGCTATGGAGCTTGTCTAACAACTCGCCGATTACAGCAAAGGTCAATGGAGTTTATACGCAAGAGGAACCCGAGAGTCCGAAGAAGGAGGAGAATGTTGATAAAACACTAAATCATGCTATGATGGTACAATTCATCATTGATCAAATGACTTTCGAGCTGCAATCCAGAGGCAGAAGCGTAGCTGAACTTCAGGTAGTTTTAACAATTTATAATTTTTTACAAGTGATTTAAGATAAGATATTTTTTACATTTCATCTTTGTAGATAATCATTTTATTTCAAATTATTATTTATTAGATTAAACTTTTTTTTTAACAATGTGTCAAATTAATTAATTATTTAAGTCATTTATCTAACAAAAGAGCTTCTAACATATATTTACTGCATCATTTACATAATGATCAATCGTAACTAAGCACTAACGAAATAATCATTTATTGCAAGGTTTCGGGAGTACGAGCAGCTTTAAGTAAACGACCAGCGGACTTTAGCGCTTCTCTGTCAGTTCATGGCCTTTTGCTGGTAGACGCTCTTCAAGAATTTGGTCCAGACTTTGAACTCTTGGTGGCTAGCCACAAGCATGTCGGTATGGACAGCGTATCGGGCAGTTTACGCGATTCCGAGCCAACTTCACCTGTCTCACCGGTATCTCCAGGTTCTCCTGATCCAAATCTACCGCGACGTCTCACTTCACCGATCGCTCTCAATCACGCGCTCTCCAGTCTAGCGCATCACGATGCTAAAAGCCCGACTGTTGTTGCGCTCGAGCAACTCGACTCTGAAGCTCTTATTGTCGTCGAGGTGATGTTCGTTGACGAACCACTTGAGAGCCTTAGAGTCGCTAATATTCAGTTTAATAATTTGGACATAATAGCAAATCAGGAAACGATCGTTGAGCTCATGGGATTCGCAAGGAGACTATTTCCGCCAAAGAAAAGCAAATCCAGAAAGATGGAAAGGTACGAATCGTTAACAAGTCTTACGGCTGAAGGAAAGGCTACAAGGACCGAGATCACCTTTGACTTTCACAGGCTGAATGTGTTGTTGCTAAGAGCTGTGATGCAAGATAGTCATTTAGTGAGTAAATTTTTTTACGTAAAATATTATATTCTCCTTCATACAAAAAAAAATATCGAGTCACAATTAAAATTTTTAGGTAGGTCAAAAGATTGCGACAGCTACGATGTCGGATGCACGCATCCAGGCAACCTTGGCTGCAAACAATTCCATTTCAGGTTCGCTAGGTGGTCTTCAAATTTTAGACCAAACACTCATTGGCAAGACGCATCAACGAATAATCAGCGTTGGTCGCGATCCGCTAGTTGAACCCTCGAACCATCATCATCATCATGCACTAGACCACTTCGTATCAGATGGTAGTAGTGATCAGTCTGAGGCGTTTCGTTTTTTGGCGAGTCGCAGCTACCGACAAAATCCAGAAGCCGACAGCTGGGAGACTTTCGTGGACATCAGCGTGCGCATAGGCAGTGTCTGGTACACTCACGCGCCACACCTGATCTCTGAATTGCGTTCTTGTGCTGACGAATTCAAACAGTATCTCAAAAATTTAGCCAGGCAGATCGGGGCGGCAGCTACCGACATGGCTATTGGATTGGTTAACGCTGAAGACTGGGCTATACCACAGCGCAAGAGATTACCAAGCTTCTCTATGGACGGTGAAAATCCAGGAAATTTTTTACTGAAATTGGATTTGGTGCTTGACAGTCCGGTACTAGTTATTCCGAGGTCTTCGCAGAGTGCTCAAGTATTCGTTGCCCATTTGGGCACAATGTCTCTGCAACACGAACCACCGGTATCTGGGTCAGCTAAGCAAAAGATCAATCTTGAAGTGAGAGATATGAATCTTCACTCGCTCGATGTTTCAGCGAAAATCAATCAGGTAATGATCTAAAATATACTAAACAAATTTTTATTTTGCATATCATTTCGACTTATGTTATTTTTTTCATTATTAATAATTAAATTATTATTTCATAAAAATTTATACTAAATATTTTAATATCAACTTATATAGATGTTAATTAATAATATTTATACATGACTAACGAATTTTAAAAAATATTAAAAACGTTATTAAACAATTTACTTTTAAATTCACAGATAGGGCAAGGAAATTTACCTTTGCGTGCAGAGGACATGTATTCGTGTAAGGAAAGCGGTAAACCGATATTACATGATACCCTTCTGAGGGTAACTCTAGAACGGGACATCGGTAGTCGTTGTCAGAGTCCAGGATTTCCTCTGGAGATAGAAAGCGCGCGAGGAACGGTGGAAGTACGCGGAATAGTTGTTACGCCACTTAAGGTTTCTTTATCGCGTGGCCAGTACGAACAGCTTTTAGATACTATTAATCGATTACTCTCTGTGCCCACGGCTGCTGCAGAGTCGGTTGTATCTAAACAGCAGTTGGTTTCTAAGACCCAGACGTACAGTAATACCAGAATTAGGTATATCTTGCAATATTAAATATAATTTTTAAAAATGTATTAAATATCTTATTTTGCAATTAAATATATTTTGAAATAACTTTTTAATTCTAACAGCGCCTCAGATAAAACTTCTTATTCCGATAAATTTGATCTACCTGTAAAGGTATTATTTGAATTGCCAGCTCTCAGTATCGAGCTTAAGCAGGAAGGTAGGCTTGAGCAGCCACTTGTCGAACTCTCCATGCGTGATTTTTGTGCTAAATATGAGAAGCTGCAGCGAGGCGAATCCACAACTCAAGTTGCCTTACGTTCTTTGCTCATGGAAGATCTGCTTTGCCCTGTGGGCTCGCGTCATCGCTACATGATGCAATCATCCGCACCCTCTAGAGCTCGACTATTGGCAGGTACGTAAAATAAAAAATTAGAGCCCTGATTAAACAGACTTCATTTATCTTATAATTAATTCTTTTACGACTCCTATAACTGAAAGAAACTATTCAACAGGCGTATCCAGATCATGCCCTGACCTCGTTTATAACCGATTATTGCGCGGATCATCTGCTGCTCGAGGTAGCTTGCCTGATCGTCTGGAAACAGACACTTTATATGGCGCAGTACCAGCACACTGGCGTGGCAAGCCCGCGATCTCATTAGCGGAGACACCCAACACACCGCCACCATCTCCGGGTGCCATTACTACAGAGGAAAATCTTGTGCTCATTAGTATAACAATGACAGAACCCGAGCGCGACAGTCCGCTGCAGGTGCGCCATAAAACAGTAAGCGTAGACTTCAATTGCCTAGATCTAATAGTCAGTGTCGAGTCATGGATGGTGGTGCTCGACTTCTTAGGGATCGGCTCACCTAGTCCGAATCTTGTGCCCGCTGCTGACGCACCACCTTCTCTAGTCATCGATGAAGTCGACTATGAAAAGATACCCGCTGAGCTGCCCGTTCATTCTGAAACTGAAATCGAAATAAATTCTCTGACACTAGTTCTGACTCAGCCAGAACGTGAAATTGCTCGGGCTAACGTCTCCAATGCTAGTATGCATATCGTCAAGACGGCAGGCACCACTAAAGTTTCTGGCTCTCTTGGTTCCATGTCTCTATTGGATCTGACACCACATGGCAGATTTTACAGAGAAAGGTTTTTATCGTCGGGAAGAAAGGCTTTGAATTTTCAGTATTCTAGTTATGCTGACTCGGAGAAACGATCGTACGATGCTCAGCTCAAACTGCAAATGTCGGCTGTGCACTATGTGCATACCCAACGTTTCGTCGCCGAACTCCAAGCATTTTTTGCCCACTTCTCCCAGTTACGAACGATGATGGCCAATTTGAGAGCCGGTGGTAGTGCAGTAATTGACGTCAACAAGCGCAGTACCAGGTTGTTGCTGGAATTGCATGCAGGTGCTCCTGTAATCTTACTGCCGGTGAGCTCCAGGTCTGAAGAGATGATACTATTAGACCTCGGAGAACTCTCAGCTCATAACAGTTTTGTACATTCGACTGTAATGCCAGAATGCTTGCTGGACATCATGAACCTTGAGCTAGTCAACATGGACGTTTACGCAGCAAAGCGAATCAGCGCGAGTTCAGGCGATAACTCGAATAGCGATTGTTTGTCCGTCGGCGGATTCATTGTGATGAAGACCGGACCATCTTTATTAACGGAGAAATGTCATTTGAAACTCAGAGTAGAAAGGAACTTGGACACTTATCTTAGTCGCGAAATTCCAGATCTAAGTATTCACGGTACTCTGTCAACAATGGACTGCGCTCTCGATCCCTCACAGTATATGCTAATTCGCGGTCTCCTTTCGTACAATATTGGAGAAAATCTAGATGATTTGCGCGCTTTCATGCAGGAGACCGTAGAATATTCAATGCCAAAGACGGACTTAGATGACAAAGTGTGGACCTCATCTTATATTAGTCTGGAGCTGGTCAATGTAACACTGAAACTTCACCCGCATCACGGCATAGCCGCCCTCGCTTGCGTCAATTTTATCAAGTCGAGGTTGATCCTGGACTCATTAAGCGATGGTTCGGTGGATATAGACTTAGTCTCCAGAGAGATCCTCGTCACGGACACAAGATTCCAAGATGAACCGGTCAACAGGCGCTCCAATGTATTCACAAGTATCCTGCAGCCACTCAGGGAGAGTTCGACAGCGGAAGATCGAGTTCAAGCCGAGGTGCATCACCGTAAGCGCAAAAACTGTTCAGCCACTACTATACTGCTGCACAGCATGCGGTTAACAGCAATACTCGACTGGTGGGAGGCCGTTAGAGATTTTTTGGTGTTAAACTCGCCTGAACCTGAGCCGGTCCACCCTGGTACGGTACCTGTTGTCGCCTCGCAAGAAAATGAAGGCAATGCGAATAGTGCCTCTCTGCCATTCGAGCTCAAATTGAATATTACAGACTCAGAGCTCGTATTGGTCGAAGACACATCGATATGGGATACGAATTCTGTGATACTCAAGAGTACAGCAGTGCTAGCTTATAGGTCTAATCCGCAAAATGGAGAGAAACCCATGAGTTGTAATTTGTCACATTGCGAACTTTTCTCTTGTATTTTAGGCTTAGGTAAGTTCAAATCATTTTTTGAAATTCAGTAGAAATATTTTTACTTTCATCCGCACCATTATACTGTTTATTTTTGCATTAATAAATAATTCGTGACATTAAAAAATTTACAAAACATTAGAGCTATTCTATTAAAAATCTCTTTGTAAAACCAGAGGAGGAGACTGCTCTATCGATCATCGACCCAGTAGGCGCGAGCCTCGAGCTTACCAAAGACAAGTGCCTGGAGGTACACTTGCAACCACTGAGCGTCAGGCTGAGCTATCACGATGTCAACATGTTCTCGCGTATGCTGAGTTCGTTACCCAAACAGACACTGTTGGCACGACAGAAATTATCCGTAGACGGTCGGCCTCCTGCAAACGCCAAAAGCCAAGTAGTTAAACTGTCGGCTTTGGGCTTTGCAGAGGTTGACTGCGAGGCAGCTTTAGACAAATGCAATGGTCACCTTGACGATGCGGCACTCTGGCTCACCCAGAACGCCGTGCCTAGCATGGAAAAGCCTGATAGTACCGACGAGTTCCCTCTAAGGGTTTGTAAAAAATTTCGTTTTTAATTTTTTTCTTGATTTGCCGCTATCAGTTAAATTAACAATAAACATCTTGCAGGTCATCGCATTAGAGACTGCTTGTCTAAAAATTTGCATAATCGACGACTGCAGGGACGCAGATGTGCCTCTACTGGAGATGACGCTCATCGATCTTTCGCTGAAGCAGGAGTACTGTGGACCGGGTGACGTATCTGCAACTTTTGGCATTGATTATTACAACCGCGTACTTAGTGGCTGGGAACCATTCGTCGAGCAGTGGCGTGCCTCGATGCAATGGGAACAGACTCTATCCAGCTCATTGAGCTCCAAGCGTTTTAGAATACGAGTGGATTCACAGGATTCGGTCAACGTCAATATTACGTCGACTCTCGTTGAGCTCTTTACCCTTGTCAAGGAGAACTGGACACAAGATTACTATTTGCTAAGCGATTCAAGTAAAGGTATTTAAGATTTCTTTTCAACTTTTATATTCTAATACTTGTTATTAAAGATTAATCTCATTGATAATTTCAATTTGCTTTAGGTAATAACAAGAACTATAGAAGACGGTCACCTTTCGTTCCCTTCGCCTTAAAAAATGAAACAGGTTCCAAGATTTGGTTTAAAACTATAATCGCAACTGCTGAAGATGATAAAATTGTAGATAGAGAATTTTTGAGAAAGAATGCTCTTCAAAGGGACGAAACGTGGTTGGAAGTTGCTATTGGCGATACGATACCATTCACTTTTGAAAACAGGGGCAAACTAAGACATCACTCGACTCACATAGTCAGAAGACATCAAGTAGCTGTAGTTGTTGAAGGATGGAAAGTCGTTGATCCGGTTACAGTAGACAGAGTAGGCATTTATTTTCGACATGCTCATGTTGATTTTAAAGGTTCAGAGGTAAGTTATAATGAAAAAAAAATGATTATAAGTCTTAAGATTTTATAATGATAGAAACTTTGTTCAAATAAATGATAGATGATAACAACAAAAGCAAGAATTGTATTCAATGTAGAATTAGAAGGATCTGCAAGAAAGTTAGTTACAGTAAGATCAGCTTTACAAGTCGTAAATAAATTAAATTACAATGTCGATCTGAAATTGGAAAAATCAATAAGCTACTACGGTTGTAAGTATTCAAGGAACAGAGCAAGCTATTATCACGAAAAAAATTTTTTTAATACTAAATTAATAAAACATTTATTATAATTACTCTTAGATTCTCCGACATATTCGTCTACACTTGGAGGTAGAACCTTGCAAGTTCCAGCGCAGTCAAGAATCTCGATTCCGCTCACTCATACGGACGTACAAATGCATTTGAAACCTGTTCTACCTGATGGTCCCTATCAATACTGCGTTGAGTCTATCGACTGGACGGCTGTGAAGAAACCTGCTGAAGTCGTAGAAATACAAACGACATGCAGAACAAATCAACAAAATATCTTTAGAATGTGCGTGGCAGTACGGAGGGATAACTATCCTATTGATACCTCGCAAACGTTACCTGGTCATACAATATCGATACTTGCTCCAATGACCCTGACGAATCTCTTGCCACACGAATTCCACTATTCTGCAGGAGTTCAAAGCGGTAGAATTTTACCAGGAGAGTCCGCTGATCTTCATAAGTCAAGTATTAATGACCAGTTAGAAATAACGATTCAATTAGATGGATATCCAGGCGCTGGAACGGTTCGTTTTGTGTATTATAAGAATTTTATGCATTCATAAAATTTTATAAAATAAATAATCACTTGCAATTTTTGTTTTTATTGTAGCTGATACTGCCTCAAAATAGTGGTTCTTTCACTGGAAGAATGCGCCTATCAGATTCATCTGGTCGTATTCTCATAATTCATGCTACGGTTATAGTAGAGAAAGGCTCAGCAGTTCGTATTAATATTACAGCACCTTACTGGATTATCAATAAAACAGGTTTGCCGCTTGTCTTCAAGCAAGAGGGTTCAAGCTCCGAGTTTGCCGGACAATTCGAGGAACATGAAAAAGCTCGAATGGTTGCACCACTACTATTCTCCTTTAACGATGAGGAGATGAGCGGTACACTTGCCGTACGTGTCGGCACCGGTGTACATCCCAACGGAATTCCTCAGTGGTGTCAGCACTTTCACCTCCAACCTGGTGTTCAAGTATGAAATCTTATTTTATTTGAAATCTAAGTTTATTCTGTATTTTGCTTATGTTGTACATTCTGTTATCAACAGGTACATAGATTAAGGGTGACTTTGCGTGACGGAAGGCCCGACATTGTGTATTTAATTGGTATTGCTACAAGAGCTGCCAGGGGACGTTATCGAGCAACTACGGTTGTAACATTGTCTCCTAGATATCAATTGCACAATAAATCATCATGCACATTAGAACTTGCTCAAAAATGTTTTACAACTACTGTTGTAAGTTTGAAATATTTTTTTTTTTAATTTATTAAAGTATTATGAGATCTTTATCTTTATATATTGTTCTATATTTTGCTTTTGTTCCACTGAAGACCCATCCTGATGCTCAAGCAACATACATAACGGCAATGCCGGATTGCCACATGCCATTTCACTGGCCACGTCTTGACAAAGACCAATTACTTTGCGTACGTATCGTTAATGTACCAAACTGTATGTGGTCTGGAGGAATAATGCTGCATGGAAATCATTCACTCACAATCAACGTCAGAAATGCATCTGGACAAATGTATTTCCTTCGCGTTGACGTCGTTCTACAGGAAAGCACATATTTTATAGTTTTTACAGACGCCGACACAATGCCCCCACCAATCCGGGTCGATAACTTTTCCGAAGTTCCTTTGACAATCAATCAGGTATTATTTGTGCATATCAATACAAATATTTAATTAAATTAGATAAATTTATGTAAACTATTCAAACATACATTTTTTAGTCAACAGTACCAGATAGTTTACAATGGACAGTGCGGCCACATTGTTCAGTTCCCTATGCACTCGATGAACCTACGTCACCAACTGGTCTAGTAGTGACTGCACCGGGAGGAGTGACTGCGTCATACGACCTTAATATTCTCGGAGAGTGTCGAGGATTAACATATGAGAATTTCATTTATATTGCATTTACAGGTAATATTAAAAAAAAATTTTAATATTTTAATATTATAATTTTATATACATTTAAGTTAAATCATCTATTGCTTACATTACATAATGATGATTCTTTTAGGAACTTTTAAGACAGATGGTGATCTCGGAACCAGTGAAAGTAGTTTAGATCCTTTAGATGTCGAGACTCAACGTCTAGTTCTAGAAGCGGGGCCTGGCGGTTGGGTCGCACTTCGTAGAAAGCAGTATGGCGCAAGATCACAGCTTTGGCGAATGACTGGAGAAGGTCAACTGCAACATGAAGGTGTGCATTTCAAGAAAGATATTGTTCAAATTTTATATCAATTTTATTTACAATTAAATTAATTTTCTTTTTGTCCTTTTTTTAGGTTCCAGCCCTCCTCGTGATAAGCATAGTCGAACACCAGACACAGTTTTGGTGCTCGATATTGCTGGGACTGCCCCACAACCATTCACTTATTGTCCCCTTGCACTAAGAAGACCAGACTCGAGGCGTAGATCCACCCAGACTTGGCGTTTTACTGACGATGGTCGGTTATGTTGTGTGCATGCAAATATGTGCGTGCAATCTAAGGATGGTTTTATGGGTCTACAAGAAGGTTCGATTTTTTTAACTTGGCGATAAGCATTTTTGAAGCATGAGATTTTATTTGTTTTTCTTTTTATTTTGTAACAATCATGTATTTTTTGTAAAACTTGCTGATTTGAAATTTGGTTTTAAATCATTTTTAAGATTACTGCACCAACTATTTAAGTATTTAAATATTTTATCTGACTTTTCTATAGTTGATTTTTCTTTATTTAAGCTCAATTCTTTGGTTCACCGGTGCAATGATCTTCCTTGTATTGTAAAGTAATAATCTTTTCATCAATGAATGTGTATTTCATACTATATCATTTTATCATTTCATGATTTTGAAGTTTCTTAAGCCAACAATATATAAGAAGTTTATATTTTAGTATTACAGTGTTTGATTTTACATACTATTTCTTTACATGTAAAAATTTATACATCTGTATTTGTCTCATATATTTTCGCTCCGTCTCGTTTATACATTCGTCGATTTCATAAAATTCGATATAAAATATAAACCCATATCCGATGTTACAGGCGGCAGAGTCGCCCGCTGGCAAATGTGTACGTATAATATTTACGGAATTCGCGGCGCATTGGCGTCGATTCTTACATTTCTTTTTTTATTATACTTCTAATCGTTTAAGAAACTAATACGTCTAAGCGTCACGTACTAATTTTTATGTGCTTTTTTCACTTCACAAGTCACGTTTACTTGCACTTTTCCATTTACTTACACGAGATTTTTTTAATGTTTAATGCTACTTGTACGAATGCAGTAGTTTTTTAACATTACAATAGAATTCATGATAAAATTATATTTGATGTGAAATTGTTTAATTTAATTGAAAATATATTTCGGATATACCTACACAAAAATGTATTCAGATGACAATAACAATTTCTAGTTTTATGTTATTTTTATTACATTTGCGTATTGGAATGTTTGTTTGTTTATATAGATATACAATTTTTTTTAATGTTTAGTTTTATTTACCTAGTAATTGAATGAAAAGAAAAATATATTAATATTTAGTTGTTTTTTATTTATTTAGTAATCACAATCATAATGTTATCTAAGAAACATTAAAAAGCATATGCTTGAAAATTTGGTTTAATGTTTATACCAAAAATAAATATATGGATAAACCATATCATTTTAGAAAAGGATTATAATTTTAATTAATATTATAGATCCAAATAACAATACTTTGAAAATACTACAAATGTAATATCCAGTATTTTGCTGATAAATTAATCAATGATTCATTTACTTTAATATATTAAACAAAATTATTCTTGTTATCTGGACTGTAATCCAAAGTTGTAAAATATTACAAAAATAATTCACGTAGACAATACACACATATAAATTTTACTATCGGGCAATGAATACTTATTAAAAAATTGTTTTGTAGGGAGCGAGGCAGTTTTGGGACCACAGACTCACTGCAACCCACCGCCGATCGAGCAACGTGTGGGAAGGCAGAGGCTGAGACCGGGTTCTGGATATTTGTCAGTGCGAGTGACTACTGACGGGCCGACTAGAGTTTTACAGGTGTTGGACATTAAGGAAAGGGTAAGTGTAATATGTTTTGCTAAAACTTTTCAACAACTAACTCGGTAACTATAAGTAACGTTAATAAGCAGAGATTTATAAAAATTAGAAATATGAAAACAATTTTAGCTTGGTATAATGAAAAATTTTAAACGGATTATATACCTAAACTTAGTTGAGCAAACATTGTATAAATTTTATGAATCTTTATATTTTCAGAAAAAGACATTCGCCTTGCTCGAGGAGCGCGATTGGTCTAACATCTCGGTTGCTCAACGCCCAACGCAAGTACAAGCCGAGTCACAAAGTGCCGACACACGTGAACTGCACCTCAGCGTAGACCTGCCCGCTGGCCTCGGTCTGTCGATCGTCTCGCGGCGGCCCGCTGAAGAACTCATATTCTCGCGCTTCGCCGGCATTACCCTCGATTTTGTTGATACGCTGGCAAGCAAAAGCCTCGACCTAAGCATCCACGACGTACAGATCGACAATCAGTTGTTTGAGGCCCAGTGCACTTCGGTTC
The DNA here is from genome assembly GCA_030522685.1 of Eupelmus azureus. Taxonomy (NCBI): domain Eukaryota; kingdom Metazoa; phylum Arthropoda; class Insecta; order Hymenoptera; family Eupelmidae; genus Eupelmus; species Eupelmus azureus. Next base: position 49,882 of record JAPYZA010000007.1, on the reverse strand, counting down.
TTTACATATCCAGGTAATATATTCGTTATAAATTGTAGAATATTTTTAATGAATGCACAATAAGGTGTTTTTCTTTCTTAATATTTATAAAAAATATTGAAAATCAAAAATAATTTCTTACTTTTGGATGCTTGATAAAATTATATTTTATAAATCATAAAAACATATGAAAGATTTAAAAACTAAATGTAAATCAATAACAATCTTTTGAAGAAATTCGCGAGGTGAAGGTGACTCGCGACCAGCGATCCACGTAGCTGCCGAGAAGCTACCCTCTAAGAATCAGAATGCCGAGATATACAAGCATCTGATAGTGAGCGTGAAGCCGGTCTGCGTCCACCTCGAGGAACGTCTGATTCTGAAGTTTGCCGCTTTTGTCGGCGCAGGCTTCCTTGAGCAGGAAGCTCCTGTTGACGAGAACGACTTTAACGCCCAACGTTTCATATCAAACGTCTCGGCTGCTCACGCCAAACGCTACTACTTTGCAGCTATCAAGCTTGTACCTAGTCAAGTTGAGCTCAGCGTTCTCACCACAACAAAGCTACCGCCACACCTGCAGGCGATCAAGCGCAAGCTCGGACTCACCCTTATCAAATTCGAAGATGCAACAATCGAGCTTGAGCCCTTTATTCGCAAGCATCCGTTTGAAAGCAGCCAGTTTTTAATTCACTCTATTATCAAACACTACAAAGATGTAAGTTTTCGATAAGTAATTATAATGTACATACAAATTAAACGTTTTTTATTTTAATTTTTTTATCAGAAATTTAATAACAATTTTCATTTTTCAGGAACTAAAATGGCAGGCAGCTATAATATTGGGTTCGGTAGACTTTTTAGGTAGTCCGTTAGGTTTCGTGAGCGATGTATCTGAGGGTGTTTCGAGTTTTATTTCCGAGGGTAGTGTTAAATCTCTTGTAAAGAATGTCACTCATGGCTTTTCAAGTTCAGCTGCTAAGTTGACGGAATCTCTATCTGATGGATTCGGTCGAGTTATTATGGATGAAAGTCATGAGGAGACCAGACAGAAAATCCGAGCTAACACTGCAGGAAGTAGAGATCACTTGGTGGCTGGAGTTAAAGGATTAGGATTCGGATTACTCGGTGGTGTAACTAGTATTTTTAAACAAACTTACGATGGTGTGGCCAACGAAGGTTTTCCGGTAAGATTATTAACTTATTTTTATCTTTTTCGCGTTTTAATAATGATCGTTATATAATTATAATTTTATTTATTACTTATTTGTATTGAAGTCAGTTTATTTATATTTTCGTTTGCATTTATTTTCAGGGCTTCTTTGCTGGATTTGGTAAGGGCGTTGTAGGAACTATAACTAAACCGGCTGTTGGAATTTTAGATTTTGCCACAGAAAGTGCTACTGCTTTACGAGAAAGTAGTAGAAGGTACAAATATTAATTATAAAAATAAAATATAAATAAAGTTTAATATTAATAAATTTTTTTTTATTTAGTGCTCACAGACAAATACCAAAGCGTGATAGACTTCCGCGTGTCGCTAGTGGACCCGCTGGTCTGCTACCACCGTACAATCCTCAGCAGACCGAAGGTCAAGAAATGCTCTACAGTATCAACAACCGCGATTATTCCGAGTTATTCGTTGCCTATGAGTGTCTGCGAAGCGGTACTGACAATCTGAAAGTTCTCGTAACTAACGAACGTGTAATAGTTATATCAGGAGGAAGTAAGGGCATTGTTACAGAGGTCAGTTTGGCCGACCTGTTGCATTGTCAACCAACTCATCGGCTCGAAAGTAACGGCACAACGTTACACTATATTGAATTGACATCGCGAGCCGATTCTGTAACGGCAGTGCACTTTGACGGACCAGAAATATTGAGGAGGCCCAAGGTTCGCTGCGACAGCGAGGACATTGCAAAATGGGTACGTTTTTTATTTTTTAAGTATTTATATGATAGATTTTTATTTGAAGCTAGCTGAAAGATTTTTAAATTAGATGTCTGTTTCAGCTAATTAAAAAATCTTTTTGCTTATTATTTTATTCATTAATTTTAATAATAATTTTTTTTAATACAGGTTTCCCGACAAATCAATTATGCTAAGGGAATGCACGAAGAAAGACGTCTAACGTTAATGTCATCTGATAACATGCTTGACGATATTCAAATTTACAAATAAATAAGAAAAATAACACGTTTATTCAAGTAAAATCTTTTTTATATACTAATTAAAAAAAAGCAATGCTTTGTCTTACAAAAATGTTCAAACACCGATTTCTTTAGAAAAAGATTTTCGACACTGTAGTTACCTAGGTTTAATGATTAAGTAATTCATTACAAGACTGACGCTGTAAACAAGCAATGAGTGTCACAAGAATTTTTTTCAGTGCCATTTTTGTTATACGTATTTATACATATGTATCTTTCTTTACAAGCTTGGTATAGTTGGGGTTTGTGTACATATTGTACAGTTCAGTACAGCAATTTTTAAGAGAGTTACTGATGCGAGAAGCTTAAATCGTTTTATTTGAAGTTTTAATGCTTTGTTATACCGCAACACCAAAGTTATTTATATTCTCTATGCTTTACTGACACAGTATTCTTATCTTTTCGCACATTTGCTGTACAATTTAAATTGTAAATAAGAAGTGTGTAAATTTGTATTTTAGAGAGACCAGCATATTGTTAATAAGATAAAGCGATTAATATATTTGTTGTACTGTAAATTAAAAATGCTTTTTAATAATAAAATTGTTCATGCACATCTGAAGTATTAATATAGAAATTTCCCCTTTAAATTCTCAAACAATGATATAAAAATTTATCAATATACTATACGAGTAAGAAACTAAAAAGTTATTTTAAATATATTTTTTATATTAATATAATATATTGTTATTTTTTTTTTTTTTTTTTTTTTGTATAAAGGGCAAAATGTCCGTTGATACTTATTAATGAATAAATACATAAATTATAGTTTCATTGTTTTTATGATTGTTCAAATTTGCCGGTATTGGCGGGAAATATGAAAATAAAATAAAAGGAAAGCCAGACGCTAGTGCGCTTGTGCAAAGGTAAGAGGCAGAAGCAGAACTGCAGGAGACGTCAAAACAGCGGCCGATCGAACAACGCATTTTTCTTGACAGATGAACTGACACTGAATTATTTATCATTCGAGAGTCGCAGTAAGAACTACTTTATACGTCTATCTAATTAAAATTGACTGTCAGTCGTAGTGGAAGCGAGTCGAGCTGGAGAAAAAAAAATTATAGATTATTAGCGAATTTCATCTAACCTATAAAAAAAATGGACGATACCTTTTTGCAGGACGAAGGACCGACGTTTGATAGAGCTACTTTGGAAATTAAAAACGAAAACAATGACTTTCTCAATTCGCAAAGTACGTTTTCATATTTTCTTTAATTCTAATGAATTATAAAACTGAAGTAATAAACGTCATTTATGTGTTATTGTTTATACAGATTTAAAAGACAGCAAAGAAACACTTGATGGTAATTCAAGAGGAGCAACTAATGTTCCAATCAACGTTCCTGGTATTCCATATACTCGAATAGACTGTCACACATTTTTCTCAGACAGAAATGAAGTTGTCGAAAGAGCTCTTGCAGATTGTCAGAGAGATCTCCTTAGTAGTAGTGAAGAAGACGAGCTTGTAGGAACATGGCTATTAACTGAGTAATCTTTTTTTATTAAAAAACTTATTTAATCCAGAGCATTAGAACATTGATCTTTATTTTGTTTCTAGAATCAGCTTGTGGGATACAGAAAAAGAACGGCTTATTTTATTAACAAAAAACTCCCTTTACTCAGTCAAATATGATTTAATATCATTGAAGATTTTAGAATATAATAGAGTTGCATTGTCAGAAGTAGATACTCTCATTGCGGGAGAACTTGTATATCCACCTACGTCATTTTTACCGTATGTGTTTTAATTTTCTATAATATTTTATGTTTTATATAATAACACTAACAAACTTCATAATCATGTGTTGTCTAAATGTGATAATTCTCAGACGCTTAAATGGGTTGGCAGAAGGTGTCTCTTCTCTTATTCACAGTGCTGTTCGTCAGGAATGGTCCTCATTTACTTCGCTCTCAAGTACTGCTCAGTTTGAACCTAGGTACCTTAGACACTTCGCTGGCTATCAGTTGTTTTTAGTTGCTATTGTTTGTTTCATATTTCTCTTTGGCTTTATTAATGTCTGTCTATGGGATTATTTGTTTAATAGTTTTGTTCTATATTACGTTTTGACACACTCCACAAACAAAAAGCCAATACGAAAACTATTCATTTTTATGTGTTTTAAGTTTGTAGGTCTGGAAAATTGTGCTTTTCTTATTTTTTGTATTGATCTGTGGAAAATATTATTTTATTTCACTAAATTTTCATGCACCATGGTAGAAAAACCATTTTTTTTTCTCAATTGTTTTATAATATAACAAATATTGAACATTCATGTAGGAGTCGAAATATGTTTGGAGTAAGACTGATGTGGAATAAAGGCCAACCATTGTCTGTGGATAAAAAATGGAATCCTTTTGCTAAAAACATTCCTTGGCTTACATTCACCAGTCACCCTCTTTATTGGCACAAAGGTACAAATAATGTGTAAGATTAATATATCATAAAAAAGAAGCTATTGAAAATTATTTAATTTTTATTTTCACATAATAAATAAATTTAAAGTTCTATAAAATAATTTCTGCTTAAACTTATAAATAAGTTTTACATTATTTAATACTATAAAATTAGGCATAAGTATTTACATGTTTTTATATTATAAATAGTTTTTGTATAATATAAATATTATTTACATAAAATATTCATAAATTATTATAATTTTATTTATTTATTTTTTATAAAAATAAACAAAATTTACAATTATTGTTATGAAAAGTAGAAATATTCTTTTATAAATTAAATATTACAAACAGGTACTCTATATGTATACAAAATTTTAGACAATTTCTTTTTACTAAAAATATTTTTCAATAGTTTATTTATAAATGGTATTTTCATATTATCAATACAATTCTTATAATTATTAAATTTGAAAATTTATATGACTTTATTTCAGGATCAGATTCTGAAAAAACTAAATATGATGTACATGCTCTCCATACAGCACTGCACGATTTATTGCCAGAAAATTCTCAAAAATTAGAAAACCCTATTATTATAGAAAATTATGTTGGCATAGGCTCTCTTTTTCATAATCGTACTGGTTTAGGCTTTTTCAAGATCCGCGGCAAAGTTAGCTTTTAAAAGTTTCTTGCTATAAAGGGCCAGTCAATCTCTGTTTCTCTCTGTATTTTTCAATATTTTGTCAAACTCCATATTTGAGCATATCTTTATCTATAAGCTACAAAAGAAAATGACTTTAGAACGTAAGAAATTAAAAAATTTTATAATGGCCTATGCTGTCTATCACGTATTGAAAGTTGTGGCAGTTGTACTATTTTATCTTGTATGGACTTCTGTAAAAGATTATTTTAATATCTCCTTTTAGATAATCATCTAGATAATTACCGCGACTTGCTCTCTCCATTTGTATATGTACATTTGTTAGATTTGGAATGTTAGGTAGAAGCAACAGGTGTCTTACAGGTTTATCACTGCTGTGTCAGTGGGAATGGCCTTGTTAATGCAATTTTTAAATATATTATACAATTTATTTAAATAATATAAATAAGTCTAGAATTACTAGTGTGATATTTACTATTTATTTACTTGTACATTTCTTTGTATATTAAATGTTAACCTATAATTTATACTTATTTCTTTTAACTACAATTAATTTTATGAAATGTTTAATCACATGCAAAAATAAGAACACTGTTAATTATGAATCATCTCTAAACTAATAGTTTGTCATCTTTACATCTACTATTTAAGAGTTTAATAAGGTCAATCGAATTCAATAATTGGTTCTTCCTTCCAGAAAAAAAAATCAACCATTATGTGCAGTGAAGATGATTTAATTCAAACAGTAAAATGAACATTGTTCTATTTCAACCACAAACGGTGTTTATCTTTGGATTTTTATTTGGTTTTGTTACTGTTTTTTTATCCAAGTATGCTGATTATATTTTTGAATCTCCAGCCTTTCATAAAGATTCTTTAAAAACCAAAATACCTCAGAATTATGAAACATGGCTTGTAAAACAAAACATTCAAATCTCAAAAGTGGATTTGGATGCTTTTATCTATGGGAATCATTTGGCTGAAACTAGTAGTAAGAAAGTTTTATTAAATCTGAATTCATTTTAGATTATTATTATGATTTCATTTTAAATGTATATTATGAATTTAAAATCTTATTTTTAAAAAATAATTATTTTTAAGCAGTTATTATTACTTTTTTCTTTATTTCAAATATAAAAAAGTTTTTTATAACAATTTTTTAATCTTTCAATAACTCTATTTTCATATATAATTGTCATATAATAAATTTATTATTTCTTAAATATAAACCACTTTGTTAAATTTTAAGTATTTTAAAAGGCAATCATTACCTGTTTGAATAAATAAATAACTAAAATGTTATTAGGAAGCAATAAAGTTATTTTAGAAGCAGAATGGCTCAAGGAGAATGTACCTGTTACATGTGTAGTTTTTGTGGAGAAACTTAAATTAGCTGCAGCAATCAAAGATACTTGGGGCAAACGCTGCAATCGACTGTTATTTTTTTCTCAGCGACTTGAAGATCTCAATCTATCTGTGATCAATTTAGGAATCAAATACACTTCTTCATGGCAGCTACTTTGTGAAGCAATGACTTATATTTGGAAAAGGAGAGATGAAATACCCATACATTGGCTGATTTTTCTAAAAGATGATACCTTTATTATACCAGAGAACTTGCGCTACATGCTTGCTCTCCTTGATTTTAGAGAACCTCATTATTTAGGACATACAATTGTTCTTTGGGGTGTAACTTACAATGTAGCTCAAGCTGGATATGTACTTAGTTTCGAAGTTATGCGTAGACTTATGGAGAAATTTGACACTCCGAAGAAATGTGCTGCAGGTGGAAAGTTTTGGAAAAAAGAAGATTATTATTTAGGTATGAAAATTTAATAAAATTTGAATAGAAAATTTATTGTATGTTTTAAATAATTTTGTTGTGTTTAGAAGTTTAATTTATTTTTTTTCCTTTTTAATTTTAGGAAAACATCTTGCATCTCTTGGAGTGCATCCATCAGATACAAGGGATTTAGGTCACAGAGGGACTTTTCATGGATTTCCACTAAATACATTGTTGTGGAATGTTGCTAAACCAGATAATTACTATTCTAAAGCTCTTTACCCACCAGGTCCTGAATGTTGTTCAAGTAGATCTGTTACTTTTAATATAGGAGATCCTGACAAAATGCGATCAATAGACTACATGTTGTACCAATTACAAATTTTTGAAAGTGGAATTTATGGAAATAGACCAGCACCAACTCCTATACCAGAAAATGAGGTAAATTTTGAATATTTTATTATTAAAGATTTTATAAAAAAAATAAAGAAAAGATTAATTAATAATAAATTGATTTAACGATTTTCTTTTAACCCTTTAATAAAATATTTAAGGTTTGGAGATCAGCATTGCGCGAGGAATTCAACTTAACTATTATAGAAGATATTTCAAGTGACAGATATTTCCAAATCTGGCGAAGGAAATACTCCGAACCAGAACAGTTTATTGAAAAAAACTTTCGAAAAATGTCAGTGATATTGCAATCAATTATAGATAACTATGAATCACAAACTAAAGCATTTAATGAATCCCTAAACTAGTGCAATATATATAAGTATTTACATATACATACAAGTATTTTGACTCGAGATGATAGACTATTTTTGTACGCAATTTAAATTAATAAATTAATATTTATAACAAACAAATATTAAATACTTTAATTCATATATGAGGCATAAAATAACATCAGTAATAAAACATTTTAGAAAAATATTACATTATTAGTTGAATTATTACAATATAATTATTATAAAATTAAGTATTAGAAAAATAATAATTAAGGTAGCCTAACACTGTTAATGTTTAAAGGAATTAATGTTACAATTTAGGAATACTGAAAACGCGAAAATGATGCATATCTCTTACAAAAAATCACTTTCTTTCACGAGTTTGAAAAACAGCTAATTTAAGGTGTTTTTATGTCTTTATAAATCAAGAACTGATCCAAACAATTAAATAAATGTTAAGTTAACTGATCTAGAAAATTGAATAATAAGCCATACGATTAAAAAAATAAATAAATAAATTAAATAATAATTTCATTTTTTAGATTAAATTTTAAAAAACATTTTTAAAAGAATATTGAAAAGATCATTTGATATAATATTATATTTGAATTAAAAAAATTAATTGAAAATGTAACTGAAACATCACCTTAATAATTATTTATATTATTCATTTTATTACATTCTTCAGTAATATTAAATTGTAATAAATTTTGTATGAAAATTTAAATTTTACGTATATCAACACATATAGGTAGATAGATTTTTGGTGATGCAGTAGTACTACATACGTCATAAGGATTCCCCATTATCATTTGACGAAATTTTGGAATTTTATCATAGGTTTTCCCACTCCTGATTTTGATTATATAATTTTTGCAGAGAAGCATTATTTTTCGTGAAATAAAAATATAATATTAACCCGGGCTATCTTCCTCAATTAACATAATGCGTAGGCTTATCTTATCAAACTTCCAGCAGGCGCCTTATAAATGAAGCATATTAAATTATTCGTAATTCCCATCATGTCAAGGTCCCAGTTACTCACGCTTCCCTTTCCGAACATAACAATCTTAAATCGCGTGCCAAATCTAGCTTAAAAGGAAAAAAATGGGAGACGTTGAAACGTCACGTGCATTCTTCGAGGGTCACTCATATCCTTTCGTTTATGACTTTGTAAAATTTACTTCAAATTTAAAAATTTAAATTGAATTTTCTTCTTTTGAATACTTGGAAATATTTTGCGTCTTTAAATAAAAATGACGGAACTTTACCTATATAAATATGAATACATTATCGATCGTGTAAAAAAAAGAGTTTGAAGTTCAACTATAATTATTGAACTATGTAGTAATAGTATAGTATTAGGCAAATAAAGAATACCCCACATCCCACGTAAATTGCGATAAACACGTGAATTAAAACTTTCTTAATTATTTCCTTCCGTGGTGCGCACTTATACTAATTTTTTTCATCTATAAGTAACGAGAGCGTAAAATCCGTTAGGCATAAAAACCTATACCGAATCTATGAATTATATTCAATCAACGCGGTTGTCTTTTACCCCTTAAATTTGCAATCTCCAAGAGCTTCGCTTAACTCAGATGGATTCCTGATGCTCACTATACTTGCAAGTTTTAAGCGACGAGCTTCTGCTATACCTATATATAAATTCATAAGTTTATTATTAGACATCTAATGATCAAACTGCAGGGTACACGAATGAACGGATGGGATTTTAACTTTAGAGAAACATTATACGAGTATCGACTGAGAATTCTCACTGTAAAATGTATTTACGATTCTAGAAAGTACCTCGTCGTGTTTAAGATCTTAAAAAAAGTTTTTCAACTGTCAAGTACTCCGTGGTTTATTTTTCAGATAGAACTCGGAATCCACTTTGCTTTAATGCCAAGTCTGTATCCATAATAAGCGTTAATGCTTAAGATTTAAAAAATGCTGAAATTTTCTTCCAGTATTAACTACCTACTTAAATTTAATTAAGTCTAATAATTTAAGTTATTGCCCTAATAGCACTTAACGTGGAAATAATGGGCAGACATTTTCCACGTAAACGTGTGCATTTGTAGCCACAACCCCCACTTGTACTTTAATTATTACGAAAGGATTGTAAGGTCTGATTAATAGAGTGATTTGTATTTAGGAGATACAAATTTAGAAATTAATATAGATATTTTGCATAATAAAATCGGATGTAACGGATTAACGCTTAACCGATAACATTTACGTATGTACCTATACCTTTTATCAGCCTGAGAAAACTTTTAAAATTTAAAAATATTTATTTTGTACGAATTGGCCCCCGTTTATTGTGGCCCTGGTCATCCTTACAATACATTGAATTTACAAGTAGTTCCAACTTTTCTACTGCGCTATAAATAAACCCTTAAGCTACAAACTGTGGCCAGGATACCGAACAAAAACATATCAAAACAACTGCCAGCCTAGAACGGGTTTTATTAATTGGCATGCATCCCTTTGCGTGTGGATACAGGTTTTCTCTGATCTACCAGTAATTTAAGGTATAGGCAACAAGAAAAGTTGAAAGATTAAAATAAACCTGCTAGGGCAAGAATAAGCTGTAATTTGCTACTGTAAACAACGACACAAGAAAATGGTAAACTAAAACTACTTGAAACGTATCTGTAAAGTACTCAAGAATGTTTAACAACACTTCAGGAGCTGAGTTCAACAAACTTTAGTTTACCTGCAAAATGAATTGTGATCCTCTTGAAATTAATTTTTTGATTTTTTGTAAGACATGTATTATTTTCGCATTTCTCGACCCTAAAAGTTAGCGTATAGGGGTTTTTGGGGCACCTTTTCCGCTTAAGGAGCGATAAACTAATTAACAAACTTTCGCACCAGCTCCTTACAAAGAGTGTATCATTCATCCGGCAAATGAAAGCTTGTTTTCTCTAATTTCAGTAATTAAAATGATTTATTATTTTAGACTCAATGATTGACTACGTGAATAAAAACTAATTTTTTTATATTATTCCTAAAATGACACTAACCCTCTCCTTTACACATAAACATTTGCAAATACTAAAACAAGTGTTACAAACGTACTATTAAGAAACACTTAATAATCTGTACAATATCGAGGACGCTTGAAGATTGAGTTAATTGCATTATACTCCTTGTTGCGTGCTTTAAAATACTTGAAAACTCAATTGGTAGGTAACCCCCGCAGGGCAACTATCTTCAGTTACAGAATTCTTCATGAAGATTTAGTTAAAGGTTTGTATACCTTAGCTCGCTTATATAATGATTAAATAAATAAATATATAAATATAACAAAACGATGTTGACCTAATTATATTAGATTTTAGGTTTAGCTGAATTAATTCTGCGGTTTGTAGATATATTTTTATCACATCCTATATTTAAACACAAAACGTATTCAAACATTAAACAATTAAATTAAAGGTGATCTTTGTAATTGTAATAAGTTATTTATTTTCCATATACTTTAAATTTTAATTAAATAACTTTCTTACGGAAGAAGAAAAAATGAAAACAATTGTGTTTGAATATATTTATCTTAATCGGCATTTATGCAAAATTTACTAAAATATGAAACATCGACTTTAAGGTTTATCATTATTTAATTAATAGTTTTTTAAATTATTAATTAAAAAGTTTAAGACAATAAATAGTCGTCTCATCATTCAAGTTACTCCCTTAAATAATTAATTTTAATACATCCAACACTATAGGAGCGAACTTAAACTTCATACATATACACATAAACTTTACATTTATACATCTCTTATATTTAAACAAACGAGATTGATAAAGGTTTAGACATATGTTAATGATTTTATAAAATTTGGAAAAAATAAATTTTAACTAATAAAATTGGTACTTCCCAGGTTGAAAAAAAGATTTTCTACGTTGAAAATCTATTACTATTTTGATAACAGCAATCATATCTTCTAACCGCATGCAAAAATAATAGATAAATCTTTCCCTAAACAGCTGTCATAGCCGTGAGAAAAATCTTCATTTTCATGGGATTGTAAGATAAAAATAATTTAATACTAAATTTTCATTCAGAGTTTAATTAATTTGTATTTAGAGTTTTATAATTTGTAGAGTAAATGAAATATCTAGTACAAAATCAAAGAAAAACGTATCATTTTTTATCATTATAATTTTTCCTATATATAAATCCGACTAATCAGGACTAACAACACAAATGTAGATGAACCATATTTCATTTTTAAATTGTAAGTAATTACTATAAATTTAAAGTAGTTATACTTAAATTTGTTCACTAATTTGGAAAAAATACAAAAGGATAAGTTACAAAAAAATCGTGCAATTCAGTTGGATAAATTAAATTAAATTAAAGAAGTAAAAACGTGAGTTACAATGACACGTTCGTATGCTCAACTTACTTTATAAGACATCTCCTTGAAAGTAAACACTGCCGTTTCAAAAGAGCGAAGAAGCATAGTAGGTTATTATATGTTTGTTGCAGTGAAGAACCTGCCCTTCCAGTTTCGTACAAAAAAGTCTATAATCCTAGATTTAAAGAAAAAAATCCCATGATATTCAATTTAAAAGTTTAATATTGATACGATTACCAATATAATTATAGTGGATGTCAGTTAGCACCTAAGTAGATCTTGTTTAAACCCTATAAAAATTTTAATCGTCAGGCCTAACTAATTAATTTCCTATTCGGGAGGGTTTACTTACAAAGCTTACGAAATTCCTAAATACAAAAATTTTCTAATCATCGATATTTGATTGTTGACCTAGTTTTATTTGATCCTATAGTCTATCCTACATATCCCAACAAAAGTCAACTCGAAGCTTAAAATTTTAATCCTCCAGAAATTATGCAACAGCTATAAATACATCTGAATAAATTATCAGGTATGCATTATCGAAAATCCAGAATGCAACCTGTTTCTCGAAAATACAAAATTCGTTAAACCTTTTATCACTCGAAACGTGTGTCAGACCAATCTTGGGAAAATACACCCGCGTAGTGTCCGAGCCTCGCTCGTGCTTTCAAAAAAAAAGGATAAAAATAATAATAAAGGACTTTCCGCGCTCAGCTACGAATCTCCAGCTCTTTGCGGTGGGAAAACAGGTTCCGGCTTCTCTGTATACTCTACGGCGTTTCTTCCTTTTTTTTCTCAGCGCGCACTGATTTACAAGCGCGAAACTGAACTTATCAAGTATCCGAGCCTGAGCTATCAGCGATGCTTCCTGCGGGAACTCCGCTATATAAATTCGAAACCCGGCGCGCTTTCGCATTAGTATAGAACAGGACTGCGATCGCCGCGAAAGGATTCGCTTGTCCTTAGCGAGAGGAGATGGGACTGTGCTTTTTATAGAACTTTCTTGAGTGGCTGCTAATCGTCGAGGGACGATTGTTTCTTTGCCGTTGCGATGTTGCGCGCTGTGCTTTTTACGGGTTTACTCGCGGCAGTGATATTTTCCGATGAGTTCGCCCTCGCTGTCGAAGCCGAAGCTGAAGCCGAAGCGTCTTTCGGCGAACGGACTCTGGAGTATGGATTTTCGATTGTTTTTGGATTTGATTGATAATTAGTTTGTTGCGCTGGTTTGATTGAGACAGGCGGGGTTTATATTTTTTAGAATAGTATCTAAACTGTTCTGTAAATCTTGAGTAATAAAACAAGAGATTTAATTGGGGTGGAGATGTAAAAAGATTTTTAAAATAAAAACTAAATAACCGATGGTTACAAACTAATTTCTTATTTATTTTTATGATGTACCTATACATTATATAAATTAATTTTATCGAAAAATCTTTTAGCTGGTCACAAAAAAAATACTCTAAGGAATTCAGCAATGATTTCAAAATCACAGGAGGATGCAGATTTACCGATCTAAATGTTATCATCAACGGAATGTTTTCTTGCTCAAATGGGTACGATTATATTTTAATAAAAACTAACAAATAAAATAAATTACATAATAAAATCCGAATAGTAAGATTGATTATTTGCATAAATATTTATTTATTGTTTACAGCCATTGTAGAGCAAAGTGTAATGATGGCTACAGATTTCCCCATGGGGAGGATGAGCTCGCAATTGTATGCCGAGATGGAAATTGGAATGTTCAAAGTGGTGGTTATGCTGTTGTTCCTACTCACTGCGAACGTAAGTAAACTGATGTACTAAACGTTGAGTTTGTCAAACTTTATTATATAAAATAGTTACTTAGTTTTAGTATACTATTTTTCATTTGTATAATTCAATTTTTTAAGACTTCATTCTTCCTATTAATACTTATTATTATTACTTTTTATATTATTTATTATTATTAATAATATGCTTCATCCTATCACTAATTTTATTGATTTCATTTCATATAAATTCACTTTTATCTAGCGATCTGCAAACCTGATTGTCAGAACCAAGGAATTTGCATAGCACCAAACAAATGCAACTGTGCACCAAACTTTTCAGGGCCTCTGTGCCAATTCAAAGAAGAAACATGTCTAGAGCCCCCACGAATAAAATTCGCGCATGCAGCATGTAGTTCAAAGTAAGAATCTTGATCAGCGTGTACCTTAAATTAATTTTTCCTACTGACAATTACCCTTGACTTTGCCTTCGCAGAATGTGTACAATAAGCTGTCTGAAAAATTTCGTTTTTCCTGATGGCTCGTCAGTGGTGAACCTAAAGTGCAAACAGGGAAAATGGGAAGCAAACCGGAACGATTGGACCACACTTCCAGACTGTTTACGTAAGAGAGCGCCGAATGTCTTAGAATTTCAATCTCTAAGCACTTATTGATTCTGTTTTTGAAAATTTTGATGATTTATTGCTTTTTTTTTTGCAGCTGTCTGTAACCCGCCATGTCAAAACGGAGGAGACTGCCGCCCGCTGAATAGGTGTGACTGTCCGGAAGGTTTTCACGGTCCTAAATGCGAGTACAGTGAGTAATTTATACTTTAATTCAATATTAATAAGCCTGAAAAGCGGGTAAAATATGTCATATTTTTCCCGCAAAAGCAACTATACATCTTCTTAGTTTCCTTTAACTTTCTTTGAATTTTGAACAATTTCTTTCAACATTAAGTTTAAAATATAGCACACGATATACTATACGCGAAAAAGAGCCATCTTTTTCCTCCTTTGATTGCTATACTCACCGCACAAGAAACGCTTACATCGTCCTCCCACGGGAATAATCTTTAACATTTTACCCTATCACACAGTTCTCACTATATTAAACTGCATATCTTAAACACTGCACGAAAAGCACAAAACCCATAATTTCAAGCCCCTGCACCTATCTAAGTACATGCCATATATCTCCCCCAGCCGCTAACGTTTGCGAGCCGAAGACAAAACTCGACTTCAACGGCAACTACCAATGCATCGACCTTGACGAACACTCGAGGGCCTGCAGCCTCAGCTGTCCCGAGGGTGCACCCTTCGAGTTCACAGCCGAAGCCAGGTACGTCTGCCGCTTCGCCAGCGACACGTTCGAGCCCCAGCCGATACCCCAGTGCCAGCCGGCGCAGGGTGTCAGCTTGATCAGAGGACGCGAGGAGACCAGCCGCTCCTTTTACGATCACTCGTGGACGGTCCAAGGCGCAGGCTACAAAACTATCCAGACTCAGATGACGGTTAATCTCAGCGAGTCGTACGGGGGCTCGATTATGCATCAGAAGCAACAAATGTACGGGGGAGGAGGTGCAGAGCAGACATGGAGCGTAGATGACGAAAGTAAATCGTTTGTGGCGTCGGATACGCAGAGCTACAAGGTCAAGGTCGAGGGAGGCTCGTGCTTTACTTGGGCTGGCGCACATTACAAGAGCTTCGATGGACAGGTTTATACTTATGGTGAGACTATTTTCTTCTTACTATTTAGTAGTAACGGAAGCCGTTTCACAAAGACACAGTGAAAGACAAACGTCTCTTACCACTTAAATACGTCTGTCTGGATGCTTTCACTACTACTACTTGTCAGTATTAAATTTTTTTTTTATATCTAATATTTGTCTAAGCATGCTAATAAATTATTCATTAAACAAGTCTGCTGAAAAATTTCATACAAATTTCTATATGGATTTCAAAAAATATGAAATTCAGTATAATTTTTTCATACATATTTTTATCAATAGATGATAAGTATCTATCTGGTATTTGTCTTTGAAATGAAAATAATTACCTATTAAAATTGCTTTATTAAAAAAAATAATAAAAAAATTTCTTTACGAAAATCCGATGTTTATATTTAATAATAAAAAAAAAATAATTAAAAAAGCCTAGAAAAAATTTACACCAAAATCCACCCATAAGCAATTCAGCACCCATCTTAAACATCCCAGAACGAAACTAAACCACAACACCCACCCCCCTTCGTCCAACAGACACGGTCTGCGCCTACACCCTGGCCAGAGAGACGCGCGACGAGCTCTTCTCCGTCTCCATCCAGAACGACCCAGCCTGCATCAGCTCGAAAAGCAGCAATCAGCGCCGCTGCCCGCGCGTCGTGCGCATCTTCGTCGAGGGCAAAGAGTACAACCTGGCCGTGAATTCAACCTCCGGGAAACGCGAGCTACGCAACTCCAGGGGCCGATCGATCGGCCTGTCTAGTCCAATGCCCCAGCTACAGGTGAGGGAGATGGGCCAGTACATAGTCGCCTCGCTCGAGACGGTCGGCCTCGTCATCAAATGGGACGGAGCCGACATGGTGCAGCTCGAAGCGACCGAGTCGCTCTGGAACAGGACGGCTGGTCTTTGTGGCAATCTTAACGGAGCGAGGCAGAAGATCGGTAGTGTCAGCCGGTTGTTCAGCTCTTGGAAGGTCGAGAATCTCGCAGGTATGTACCCTTATTTAGCTTTATTCTCAAGTTTAAGTGTCCTTGAAAGGGTGTTGATCCATTCGACTAATCGCCATTACAGAAAAGTGCGAGGAGCCGCCGAGCCAGCAGCAGGACTGGCCTGGCGAGTTGAAGCACGAGGCCAGCGACTTCTGCTCGAAGCTGCTGGGTGATCCGCGCTACAAGGACTGCGCCAACCTCGTCGATTTCGAGGGATTCTTATCTAGCTGCCAGTGGGACTATTGCTCTTGTCCTGACAAGGATCGGAGCAAATGTGCCTGTAAAACCATGGAGGTGTACGTGCGTCAATGCGCTCATAAGGGGATTGTGGCCCTGACCGGTTGGAGGGATAATGGCGTTTGTCGTAAGTGTATATTGTTGATTTTGCTGGGGGGAGTTTTTATGCGCGTGGAGAGTAATAAGAATGCAAGAAGTAATAAGAAGCGAAATTGCTATTTTGGTACTGTATTCGAGCCGTTATGTTTGAGTATTCGGATACGGGTAAAAAGCGAGTTTTACGGCTTAATTAAACGGCTCCGGTAGGCTGTTTAATTGTTATTTACGGCCTCGTGCTGGAAATTACTATTACTTTTTTCGAGGTCGAGATAATATGGTATTCATAGGAGACGTGGAAAACATTTTATCTTTTTTTTGACCCGCGTTATCCGTTTATGCGTAGAAGTAATTTTAACTTAAAGAGAGGTATAGTAACTTTGATTTTTACTATTTACACACTTTTAGAGAAGATTATCATAAATTTTTTGTCTATTACATTAAGTCTCAGTGTTTCAAAGACAGAATTTTAAAAGCTACAATACTATCCAACCACTTCCCAACTACAACTTCAACCCATTACATTGAAAAATAACCATTCTCAACAATCAATCACCCACCCCCTCATTCGACCCACAGCAATGGAGTGCTCCAACGGCAAAATGTACATGGCCCGCGGCCCAAGAACCCAGGCCACCTGCAAAGCCCAGCAGATAACCCACGGCAGCGCTGACGTCGAGAACGAGGACGACTTCGTCGAGGAGGGCTGTTTCTGTCTAGCTGGCAGCGTCCTCCACGAGGGCCGCTGCATCCCTCCCAGCCAGTGCCCATGCCTACACCGCAACAACAAGCTACTTCCACCTGGTAGCGTGATAAAAAAAGAGTGCAACAAGTGTACCTGCGTAGCGGGCAGCTGGAACTGCAGCACGAGCCAGTGCGGGGCGCGCTGCTCGGCAGTTGGCGATCCCCACTACACGACCTTCGACGGCAAGCGCTACGACTTTATGGGCCAGTGCTCCTATTACCTCGTCAAGGCCGACGACTACAGCGTCGAGGCGGAGAACACGGCCTGTAATGTCGCTATCTCTGAGGTAAGGCTGCTGTGTACTTGTACAGATTGTTTAATTTTGGATAGCTAGGTTGAATTATGGAAAGAAATTGATGATCGATCGATTGTTTATCAGGTGATGGGCTTGGCGCGTACGTACCAGGACAGTGAGCCCTCGTGCACGCGCTCCGTCACCATCCGCTTTAAAGACGCGGCTATTAAGCTGAAACAGAATCGTCAGATTTTGGTTGACGGTGAGGATGTGACAAAGCTGCCTATGTCGGTCGGAAAGAACAAGGACAAGGCCTCGATTCGCGTGATTAGTAGCATCTTCATTCAAGTAACGCTGCCTAATGGACTCGAGGTGCTCTGGGACGGCGTTTCGCGCGTATATGTGAACGCACCCGCCGACTTGCAAGGTGAGTTATAACGTTCCGTGAAAAACTATGAAAACTCATGATCAGTATCTATGAAAAATGTATGAAAAACTATTAATAATCAAGGGTATTTTATTTTCCATAAAGATAGCAGAAACACAAAATTTATCCAGCCCTAACGCCTAGATTCGTTAAAAAAAAAATTATTTCATATATGTGAATGTATGTTTAGACCTTATTAAGGGGTCGGATGAGCTTTTTTAGTATCAGACTACTTTTTCTACATTATTTTCTAAATATTGACGTAGAAAAAAAATTTCGATGGAACATCGATGGAGATTACAAAATGGGATGTCTTTTATAACTTGCCGTAATTTTTTATATAGTAAATTATAAAGTTCAATACATTTAAATGATTTATAAAGAATACATGTAGAATTTCATTGAAATGTTTTCTTGATTATGTATTTTATATTTATTTAATTAATAATCATTTTAGAATAAAGATATTAGAATCTAAATACCTTAAAAAATTAGAATAAATAATAATATTATTACATTGCCTTATTAGCAAAGAATAAAGTCTAAAATTTCGTGGAGTTTTCAGTTTATGTATTAGATTTGAATTATTAATTAAGATATTTATATAAGTATCAGGACAAAAATTCAAATTTATTTCTTCTATCTAAAAAAAATTTGAATTTTCAACTTGACAGAATGAAGTTATAGTCGAGAAAAATTTATAGCCCTTATGCACGGACAAATCCAGGATAAAAAACATTGCTTATCGATTACAGGTAAGACCAAGGGTCTCTGCGGTACTTTCACATTGAACCAGAAGGATGATTTCCTCACGCCTGACGGAGACGTGGAGCAGGCCGTGATACCGTTCGCCAACAAATGGAAAACACTCGAGCAGTGCGCCGACGTTAAAAAGGACACGGAACATCCCTGCACTCTCAATCCTCAGAAACGCGCCGCAGCTGAGAAGTACTGTTCGGTATTGACTGGAAAACTCTTCTTACGTAAGCAAAAAGCTCTCTTACCTAATCAACAATAATTATAAAACAATATTCTTAAATATAAATATAACGTCTACCTTATATCTATTATCTTCTATCAGGCTGTCAATGGGATGTGAATCCGGATCCGTTTTACAAGGACTGCGTGTACGACATGTGCGCCTGTGACTCAGCCACTCTTGAATCTTGTCTCTGTCCAAGCTTGGCGGCCTACGCTAAGGAGTGCGCCGCATACCAAATAGTCATCCCCTGGCGCAATGAGGTGCAGGAATGCAGGCTACATTGTCCAGGCGAGCAGGAGTACCAGATGTGTGGTAACAGCTGCACGAGGTATGAACCGCTGAGATGTTTTTGGTGGAGGGAGCTGAATAGCAAGGAATATACTCTACTTTGTTGTATAAGGAGTGTATTAATTTTGCTTTAGTCTATTGTGACAGGTCGAGCGATAAGGCATGTTTTCTTTTCTCGGCAATTATTCAAAAGCATCACGTTCTGTATCTTTTTATTTCGTCAATTTGTACCCGATTGTTTTTTATACGCTTACAGAAGGCATTCTTTTTCGTATTAGCCGTGTATATTTTCAATTTAGGTATAAATAAAAGCGCTATTCCATTGCTAAATTATCTACCATTTAATACCTGAAAAAAAATCACTTGCAGATCTTGCGCTGACATTTCGTTCCAACCCGACTGCAAAGAGGACTGCGTGGAGGGCTGCAACTGTCCCCAAGGCCAAGCCCTGGACGCCTATGGCCAATGTATCCCCATCAAGGAGTGTCCGTGCACCCACGGCAAATTCGAATTCCGGCCCGGCTACAAGGAAGTCAGACCGGGAACTAAAGGCAAAGAACTCTGTACTTGTGCAGGTTTGTTGCGCATCATTATCCATAATAAATTCACCCCACACTTTTGTCTCCAACCCAAAAATGTATAAAAAATATATTTAATCTTAACAGGTGGCCGATGGACCTGCCAACCAGCCACACCCGATGATATAAAAAAGTATCCGGGTATCGATGACTATAAAAATACGTGCAGCGCGACGATGCACCAGGAGCTGACGACGTGCGAGCCGGTCGAGCCTCGCACATGTCGCAATATGCACGAGCGCGTCAATCAGAGTCCAGCAATGTGCAGACCCGGCTGCGTCTGTCAGCCTGGTTACGTTCTCGACATGCCCAGCAAAAAGTGCGTAATGGAGAGCGACTGTCCCTGCTATCACGGCGGCAAGAGCTACAAGGAGGGAGCTGTCATGAAGGAGGAGTGTAATACCTGCGAATGTAGCGCCGGCAAGTGGAACTGCACGAAAAACGTCTGTCCAGGTGAATGATTTATTTTCTGTTTCTCTGTTATTTTATGTAAATGTATATTTGTGTAACAATCAGATTTATATATACGCATCATTTATAATCAATTTTAATGAATTTAATATCGCTTATGAATGATTAATTAAAGATTAGCAATTATTCTTACTCCACATATTCAACACGAAATTCACAGCGAATTTAATATCTGCTCTTCAGGTGTATGCACCGTATGGGGAGACTCGCATTACAAGACCTTCGACGGTACTCCATTCGACTTCCAAGGTGTCTGCGATTACGTGCTGGCCAACGGCAAGCTGGACGGGGTTGGATCGTTCCGCGTGTCGATACGCAACGTCGCATGCGGTACCACCGGAGTCACCTGTTCCAAATCCATCACGCTGGTTATTAGCAATGAGGGATCTGACAAGGAGGACAGGGTGGTGATGACCCGTGGAAAAGCCTTGACCGCTGAAAGCTTCAGAGGCCACAGTGAGTTTTTTCTTTTAATCTGTTCGTTTTTCACTGTAAAGTTTAAATTTCAAATTTTTCTGGTCAATGATATCGATAAAAACAAATCCACAAGTTGATTTTTCACAAAATTTACAACTTTGAATCATAGGCAAGATAGCCCTGCGTCGTTCCGGCCTCTTCGTCTTCCTGGATGTGCCAGACCTCGGCCTCGTCGTCCAATGGGACGAGGGCACCCGGGCCCACGTGCGCCTAGACTCGCGCTGGCGTGGCAAGACTAAGGGTCTCTGCGGCAACTACAACGAAAATCCCGTGGACGACTTGATGACGCCCGCAGGCGGCGCACCTACGGCCTCGGCCTGGCTCTTCGCCGACTCCTGGAGAATGGACGAGCAGTGCACCGGAGCGGGTGATTATTCTCGGCTGGACACCTGCGCCAAGCATCCAGAACGTCAGCTCTGGGCGCGCCAGAAGTGCATGGTCATCAAGTCAGAGATGTTCGAGCCCTGCCATTCGGAGGTGCCACCCGAGAGTTACATTAAGAGGTGCGAGTCGGATGCCTGTGGCTGCGATGCTGGTGGAGACTGCGAATGTATCTGTACTGCCATAGCGGCTTACGCGCACGAGTGTAATGCCAGGGGAGTGCATATTAAGGTGAGAGCTTTGGGAATTAAAATGTAGGTTTTAAACTTTACGTAATTTAACCTGTATTCATCATGATTTATGTAAAGATTAAAACGAACATTTTAAACTTTGAAATGTCTACGAATTTTTAAGAAGCAATATTTTCGATGTATTATACAAAATACTGCTATTGTGTCCATATCGTGTTAATATTATTACAGCAATATTGTAACAATATTGCTACAATACTCACATAATATGTTTTTTAGACTACACTCGAACTCTCAGACCTAATCATACCTATTGAAACGATCAAAGACAAAATTTTAAAGAAAAACACTTAATCATTCACAGTGGAGATCGCAGAAGCTCTGCCCGATGCAGTGCGACGAGACCTGCTCGAGCTACTCCCCCTGCATCTCTACCTGTCCACGCGAGACCTGCGACAATATGGCCATCCTGTCCCACTCGCTTCACCTGTGCGATCAGGATACCTGCGTCGAGGGCTGCGAGCCCAAGCCCTGTCCTCCCGGCCACGTCTACCTAAACGACTCCTACTCCAAGTGTGTGCCACGAACCGACTGCAGACGACCCATCTGCTTAATCGTTAACAACGTCACCTTCTACGAAGGCGACAAGATCAAAGGCGACGAGTGTCACATTTGCTACTGCAACAAGGGCAGGGAAACCTGCGTTGGAACGCCTTGCGGGACACCTCCGCCAGATCCAAATATGTGAGACTTACACTTTTTGTTTAATAGTTTGGACTTTTTAAGTAGAATTTTCAAACTCACAGCTTGTGGCTTTTGAGTGATCTTACTAAACGTTTTTTCTCGGTCATTTTGCTTGTTAGATCCTCTTGTCAGAGCGGCTATACCGAATGGGTGAACCTAAATAAGCCGGATAGCTACGGATTCGAGAGCGAGATGATGCCATCGATCCATGAATTGAAGATCGGGGGATTCGCTTATTGCGAAAAACAAGATATGGTCTTAACCGAGTGCCGTCCTGTCAATAAAAGTTCTCTTCAAGAAACGGTACGCATATAAATTCCATTTTTAAACCAGTCGTTACTGTAAACTTACTCAAACAATTGTGGATAACGCAACATTTTTATTACACTAACAGCTCGGGCTCAAGGTTGAATGCAACGGGGAAAAGGGTTTGGTCTGCAAGCCCATTGAGGGCAGCATGGAGATATGTCCCGATTATGAAATCAGAGCGCTGTGCCGCTGCCAGAACGATCCCCCACCACTGGTCTGTAAGCCCAGCGATCGACCCAATGTCATTATCGAAGGTAATTGCCACGATTACCGACAGTGCGTTAACAATCCGATGGGCTACTTTTGGGAGAAAATGACCTGTGGCCAAGATCTGATGTTCAATGAGCAAAAAGAGATCTGCGATCAACCGATCAACGTATTCGCCGTAACACCTGAGTGTCAAAGGGAGCCTGTACCTCCGGGTAAGAATTTGGTTGGAAATCGCCTTTTTTCCGTTGTAGAATAATCTCAAAATTTTATTTATTTATTTGAATGGGTAATGCTTGCCCTTTAACGTTCACAAAGTTAAATAAGATAGTTTTTATTTAAGATAACGATAAATATTTAAGCATATGCAAATTTCTGCATAAACGATGTCGCTTATATTTACATCATCGTACTTTAGAACCTTGCAAACCAGACGAGGAGTGGGATTACTGCGCGGTTCGCTGCAGCAAAACCTGTGAATCCTACAAATACGATCTGATGCAACTTGGCTTTTGCAAGGGGAACAGCGACTGCGTACCCAAATGCGTGCCAAAGAATAGAAATTTGTGCTTGAACGACGAATACCGCTGGAAGGATGCGGTCAACTGCGTTGGTCGCTCGATTTGCCCTTGCAAGACCTCCAAGGGCAAGCTCGTGCCGCCGGGCGCAGTCGTAGAGGAGGGGTGCAAAAAATGCCAGTGCCTCAACGACTACTACTCCTGCGACACGTCTGACTGCCCAATAACTACGACTCCATCCACCACTATGAGGTAAAAGCTGTTAAAATACAATAATATTAAATTCTGGAGTTGAAGTTTTTTCTAAGCGCGATGGTACTTTATGCGAAATAGCACTAGTACGGAGAGTGTCACTCCGACCACAGTGCCAAACACTATGACGCCACCGCGCGCTTGTCCCAGCGATAACGAATTCTGGCTGATCGAGAGTTCGCCGGATGTTCGAATCAAAGCCAGCAGTTACCTGACGTATCTGACAAGCGATAACATTAAGCTTAGCAACATCTTCGACAACAGGACATGGCAGCCGGCTGTCGAAGACAATGAGCCCTGGCTGGAGGTGTGGTTCGACAGGGCCAAGCCAATCTACGGGATCATCATGAAGGGAGATGCTTATGAGGATAAGTATGTGACGAGCTACGAGGTCACGTATTCGATTGACGGACATCAGTATTCGTATATCACGGGTGAGTGGTTTGATGGAAGATTAGCTTTATATGATAGGGTTTTGATTGTTTTGATTAAACGCATCTTTTTTTTTGGAATAAGATGAAAACAAAATGCGGAAGAAGCTACAAGGACCGATCGACGGTAAGAATAGTGTGCGTCAAAATTTTGACCCACCGATCGAGGCCAAAGTCGTCAAGATCCGGCCGATTATGTGGAAGAACGGTGTAGCCATAAAGATCGAGTTGTTGGGCTGCAAGGAGGACATGACGACAACACCGTTCCCTTTCAGTCCGAGGCCTACACCCGGTCAGTGCAATTGATTATTCGCGATGCAAATCTGTATAAATAAATTTTTTTATCACGCTTTTGATAATAAAATAAATAAGGACTTGCTTACCTTCAATAAAACTATAATTATCTCGATCGATAATTCCTCAGACTGTATCGATTCGATGGGCTACGACAGCGGTTTTATACTGGACCAGCAGGTGACTGTCTCCTCTAGCTACTACACTGGGCTCGTGAATCTGCGTCTCTCCTCACCGACGCCCTGGCGACCTCAACTTGACAATCCGAGTCAGTACGTGCAGTTCGACTTTCTTGAACTACGCAATCTCACCGGTGTTGAGACTAAGGGCGGTAGTGGTGCATGGACCACCGCATACAAAGTCAAGTACAGCAACGACGGTATAAACTGGGGCTTTGTCACGGACAAGCGCGGCGACGTTATAGAGTTCTTGGGTAATGTCGATGATTACAGCAGCAAGGTGAACTTCTTCGAGCGAACCATCAGGGCAAGATACCTGAGGATCTATCCTACCAAGTGGAACGTGCATATTGGCTTGAAGGTCGAGATTCGTGGCTGCTTCGTGCCTTCCCGTGAGTAGATTTGCTATTCTAATATTTCTAAGTAATGTTTTAATCGAATCGTGCAAAAAGAGACGTTTCGCACAGTTTTATACACATGGTGCGATACGTTTATCAAAGCAAAATTACTATATTTTCTAATTTTTTAGTACCAACCCCAGGACCAACCCCTACTCCTCCTCCACCACCACCATCTGACTGCAACATTTGTCCCGGTGTCTATGCCGATATCGGCTCTTCATGCCGATGCAACGGATCTTTGTACTGGGATGGCAATTTCTGCTTGTCAAGACAAGAGTGTCCTTGTTTCGTCGGTTCCACGCCGTAAGTATTATTAAACGAATGTGAAACCTGCCACGTAGGAATAAATTTCAAATCTCAAACGACGTTTCTTCCTTAGTTACCCGGTGGGCTCCATCTACGAGACGCCCGACTGCCAGCAATGTCACTGCGCTATGGGAGGCGTGCCTATGGACTGCAGACCCAAGGACTGCAAGTGCGACAGTCAAACGTATCGGCCCGTTCTCAGTAAGCTCTGCAGCTGTGAGTGCAAGCCTTGCCCCATAGGTCAGCGGCTCTGTCCCACTAGCAAGATCTGCATCGACGAGGCTAAATGGTGTGACGGAATGGTGGACTGCATGGACGATGAAATCAATTGCCGGACGACTACTCCTAAGATAACTACTAGTACTACGCCTGCTCCTATTCCTCCGCCATCCCCACGTAAGTCTCGTTTTTAAGATGGACTTTTTTGGCTACCTCTAGCCACGAGAAATAAAAAGTTTTAGTCATTGTTAAAAACCATGTGGTAAACTAAAATTTAAATTTTAAAAAAATATTAGTTAAATTTATGCTAATCCATAATACTTATCAATTGTCACAGCATGCGAGTGTCCTCCAGGATATCACATTAAAATCGTAGAAACTATTAATGTAACTTACACCGTCACAATGACGTTCACGGTGGTCAAAGAAACCACTATTATGAAGGAGATCCAGTAAGTCAACATGTTGAGTTTACATAAATTAAGTCGATACACTTATTTACTTTAAACTTAAAACCATGAAAAAAGTTTTCACTTAAATTATGCATAAGCGGTAATAAATAAATCTTTTTTAGATCGAGCGTGCCTCCACCGATTTTCGATCGTTTTGCCGAGCCAGTAGAGGAGAAAGAATTATGTCCGGACTACGTGTGCATACCGCCACCGGGACCTGAACCGAATGACTGTCCCATAAAAGAGTGCCCCGAGGGCTTTAAACTAAAGCACCATCAAAACAAAAAACAAAGTAAAACAGGCTGCACTTGCGAGCCAATACCACCCAAGTACCGAGTCTGCAATGTCGTCGGCAATACGTTTATCACCTTTGACAATTACAACTACAAATACAACTTCTGCAAGCACATCCTAGCGAGATCTCGACGATCTTATTCGTGGGCTGTAATTGGTGAGTCTTGTGTTATATTGACGATATAAAGAAGTTGTTGGGAAATGATTGGAACAATTAGTGTATTTATCAGAATTGACAGCTACAAACTAAAAGAAAATGCCGAACTTATTTTTAAGTTGCCAGAAATTTACTAAAAGTTTCGAACTATATTTAATTTAAAACATTTGCTTTGTTACTTTGCACTATTTCCCTGTATTTAAATTTGAAAATGTGTATTTAACCATCATTAAATAATAAATGAAAAAATCTTTCCTTGCAGTGGAAAAGGTCTGCGATAAGAAAGTTTTCAGCTGCTCGAACCAGCTCATCATCCTAATGGACAGCTACAGGGTAGTATTGTACCCAGACATGCACGTTATGATAAACGACATCTCGTACGACCAGAGCGCAGTTAAGCTTCTAGGCGACAAGCATCCGGCCCTGAAGCTATCCAGTATCGGAGATGCGCTACGCCTCGAGTCGATGAACCATAAGTTCTGGGCTATGATTGACACGAACGGTAACATCAAGATAGGCGCAAGCGAGCTGTTGTTCGGTGAGGTGGACGGAATGTGCGGCTACATGGATGGTTCGTACGAGAACGATCTGACCATGCCGAACAACATGGAGACTTCGAGTTCGACGGTGTTCGGTGACAGCTGGAAAACAACGGATAGTGCGGTTTGCACGGTACAGGTGGGTAACTCGTTTACTTTTTTGATCAAAGGATAAATTTTTAGCTTTTTATTAATAGTCATAACATAATTTTAATGAATTGAAATGAAAGCGTTTATTTAAGATACAAAATACTTATAATAATTCATATCAATTTTTAAATATTTAAATAATAAATATCTTATTTTATTTATTTGTTTATTTTTTAAATATAGTTTAATATTAAAAGTACGAAATGTTTGCAGGAATGTCTTGAAGAGCATCGAAACGAGGCCTGGAAGATGTGCAACTTGATAAAGGAAGAGACCTTTGATGCATGCGACAAAGTGCTGGATCGCGATCGATTCGTATCCTCGTGCATCGAGCGTAGCTGCACCTGCCTGAGAGCTGGTAACGTGACCAGTCAGCATTGTCGTTGTCAAGCTCTCACCAGTTTCGTCAGCGAATGCTTAGCGTCTTCCAATAATAGGGACCTGGATCTGTCCGCCTGGAGAGCGATTTATGACTGTCCAGCTGTCTGTAAGGCGCCGTTCGTTCACAAGGATTGTTACAGGTAAGAAAACGGGTAGATGGATACCCAAATGTATATATTTTATTATGCTGATATTGTACGTTTTCTTATGATTCCCTATGTTGTTACGATATAGAGAAACATACAGAAATGTACGAGAGCGCGCTTAATTATGATAAATCTTACGCTTAAATGTATTTCAATAAATTTTTCCATTTGGCAATTCTTCAATTTTTGCAATTTTATGACGGTATCGCGATACTTTTATCAAATTTTTTTATATATCTGTAATATTTTGAAAAATATTTCAAAGTTATCAAGCAAATATTTTTCATACGATTTCAATGTATGAAACGTTTGAATCAAGCCTTCAAATTTTTGGCATTCACAGACGCTCGTGCGAAGTGAGCTGCTCTAACCTGCGCAACTCTCGCGAACCTTGCCCCGCATTGGATAATCTCTGTGTGCCCGGCTGCTACTGCCCTGACGGCCTGGTACGCAAGGGTGACACTTGCGTGCCTCCAGTCCAGTGTCGCGACTGCGTCTGCGAGGGCTTCGGCAACACCATGATAGTTAACTTTGATAGTCACAACCTTGACTACAACGGCAACTGCACCTACCTGCTGTCCAAGGATACTACGAGCACATCCGGAAAGCCGCTTTATGAGGTGAGTTTATCGTTATAATTACCATTTTTTTTATTGATTTTCATTTTTTGAGTATTTACGCTATGAAGAAATCGATTTGATTTTATTCCTCAGGTGTACGTCAGCAATGCCCCTTGCAAGGAGGGTAGCTGCACCCAATCTATCACGGTATTCTACCAGTCGCACGTCGTTCAAATCAGTAAAGGCGATTTACCCCAGCAGGTATCTATTGAGTGCTACTTCTTTAAAATACAATTTTCTACTTTCGGCAATCGTTGAAACTATACATTAACTCTTCGTACGGTGTTGTAGCTCTCGTGTATGGTTGACGAACAAAAAGTTAGCAAGTATCCACTCAGCAACCAATGGCTACAACTGCAGGAATCGCCAAACAGCGATTTGAAGATGGTGATACCCGAGATCCAGCTGGAGCTCGTCTGCCAAAGGTTCAATTTCGCCTACGCGTTGAGCGTTCCGTCGATCACATTCGGAGGAGCCATGGTAGGCCTGTGCGGCAACTGCAACAATAATCAGCGTGACGATTTCAAATTACCCGACGGACAGGTATTTTTTCCATATCGAAAATTTAATCACTTCATCCTCATAATTTTCATGTAAATCGACACCTAAACGATCAACTTCATTTCACAGGTGACAGTCAACTTTACAGAATTCATCGATAGCTGGCAGCTTAAAAAGCCGCTGAAAGGCTTGGGAGCCGTGTCGAAGCACTGCATGAGCGAGCCGCCAAAAAGCTGCGAGGAAAAGCCCCCGACTCCTGGTGGCATTTGCGAGAAGCTGCTCTTGGAGGGTGGGCTCTTCGGTCGCTGCCACGCTCTGGTGTCGCCTCAGCCCTACTTCCATGCCTGCAGAAACTCGCTCTGTAAGCAAGAAAACGTATGCGCCAACTTTGAAGCTTACGCGAGGACATGTGCGGCGGCTGGCGTCTGCATCGACTGGCGAACGAACGCCTGTCCTATGCAGTGCCCGTCAGGTCAGTGTGCTAATTTGGGTATCCTGCTTTTTCTTTTATATGATGAAATATACTTTTTATTCGTTTTTTAAACGTTTTCTTCAAATTATTAAAGCATTTAAAATAAAAGTAAAACATTTGATAAAAATAAAGTCTTTTACAAGTGTTTTTAAAATTAATTATGGAAGTTTTCACGAAAACAAAATATTTATCATCTATTCTTATTATATGAATGTCTCAATTATTATCCTTCTCCTACAGGAATGGAGTACTACGCATGCAAACCAGGCTGTCAGGACACCTGCGACAGCATCAAGAGCGGCGTGCCCTGCAAGGCCGCACCGATCGAGGGCTGCTTCTGTCCACCGAATCAGATCTTACGCAACGGTACTTGCGTGCCCAAGCTCACCTGCTATCCCTGTGACGACGAAGGCCACTACGAAGGCAACGTCTGGAACCCAGATAAGTGCACCATCTGCTCATGCAAGGATGGAATTAAATCCTGCCGCCAAGAGCAATGCAGCTCTTTTTCAGAGACACCCTGCCAGGAGAACTACGTGTCCAAGGTTGTAAAGGGAACCGAAGACTCGTGCTGTCCCAAACATGTGTGCGGTGAGGCTCTGTTATTAATGTGATCGATTTGAATTCTGTGGCAGAGATGGATTTTGAGATAATTAAATTTTTATTTTTGCAGTTCCAAGTATGATACCCCCGACGTGCAACAACAACGAACCACAGCCTATATGCGCTAATGATCAGACGTTGAAGTACGCAATTGTGGATCAATGTCCCAAATTCATATGCGGTAAGAATTCGAAATATATGTATTGCTAAGTCTGAGTCTAAGTAACATCTTACTAAATACTTTGCTTGTAGAATGCGTACCAAAGGACCAATGTCCGCCTGATGCCATTGATATAGATGTACGAAATAAAATACTCGAGCCAGGCTACGTAGAAGTGTACGATACAACAGGTTGCTGTCCGAAACGTAATATCACGTGCGACTCAAGCACTTGTCCTGAACCCAAAAGATGCCCGAAATATTACACACCGGTCGAAAGAACAAATTGTTGTCGCATAATCGAATGCGGTAAGTCTATAAATATACTAATAAATACCAAAGAAATCAAAAATTTTTTTATGATACAATAATTGACTTGAATAATTAATTCTTCACCAAAGTAGTGGTTTTTTTTTAATGGATATTTTTACGCTATCTGACAAAGAGACTTTAGCATATGTACAAAAACCACGACCTTCAAATTTCTAGAACCTCCTAAAGACATCTGTCTCGTCGAAATGGAGCCAAGCAACGAGCTCGACTTTCAGGACATAATACCAAAGAAAATTGGTGAGACCTGGAGGGACAGCAAATGCAAGACCTGCACCTGCAAGCAGAATAAAGGCAAGCCGGAACCCGAATGCGTCCTTCAGCGCTGCCCTCGCATTAGCGAACACCCCGATTTCAGCGACTACGAGCTTAAGGAAGTTCCTAGCGATGATGAGTGCTGCCCGGCCGTTATACGAACCGCTTGCAAAGAATATAATTACATTTATCAGGTATGAACAGACTTATTTATTTTACGAGATTGTAAATTACAAAATACCGGTTATCTTCTACATCGATCTGTCTTGCAATCTTAGGTAGGAGCATCATGGTATCCAAATCCAAAAGACGCATGCTCGAAGTCGAAATGTATAAAGGACGAACTCGGAAGAGTGACGAAGAGCTCGGAAGTACAATCTTGTAAAACAACTTGCGAGTCCCTCGGTTATACTTACCAATCACCGACCAGCCAAAGCGGACGCTGCTGCGGCGAATGCGTTCCTACAGGCTGCGTTGTCGACGGCAATGTTAAGATGATCGGTGAAACCTGGTACTCCGAGGACAACTGCGTAAAGAACTCTTGCTGGGTGATGGACGGATCGGTAATTATTTTTTTAAATCTTACGTGCATTTTTGTTTCTGTAACTTTATATGCAAACGTGCATTTTTTTGTGTTTAAAGATTCACATACACGTTGAGACTGAGACTTGTAAAAATGATACCTACTTAGATCATAATGATTACAAATACGAATTAAGAAAAGTCGATGGCAAGTGTTGTCCTGAGATTGTAAGAGTAGGTTGCTTGGATCACGGCAAGTTCCACGAGCCAGGAGATTCTTGGACATCCGAGTATGACCCTTGTTCTTACATGGATTGTTTAATCGAAGATGGTCACATTAAAAAGAAGAACTATACCAATTTATGTACTAACAAGACTTGCGAAAAGGTAAGAATAGTACTGTGTAGTACTAGTTCGAGAAAGTGATTTTAGACCTATATTTACTACTATAAAGTCCCAGCGAAGCGAGATTGAAAAGGCCACACGAAGTTGAAATTACCTTCTCGATCATGTATCGAACCGTATGTTTTTATATGCCGTGCTTAAAAAAAAATTAGCATATGCTTTTTTCATTCAAACGTATTATGAGAAAACGAATTTACACACGAAATATGAAAAAATATATTTTGTAAGTATTTTAGTTACAATTTTTAGCTCTACAGCAGAGTAAATTTTCTTCTAGGGTCAGGAATACCAGGAACCAAAACCTGGAAAATGTTGCGGACAATGCAAACAAATTTATTGTGTGGACGAAGATGGTATTCTTCGTAAACCGGGTGATATTTGGTATTCAAATAACAATTGTACTACTCACAGTTGTATTCAAAAGAACGATCAGGTATACTATCAAGTAATAAAAAAATTTGTTACGTTATTTTAGCCGATTTTCAAATAAAATTTATTTTACTTTTAGTTTATTTTAAGTACGAGTTCACCAGAATGTCCGAAATTGAATTGTGATGATGAATATATTATTGATGATGGCTGTTGTAAAAGGTGTAATACCCCGCCTGGTAAACTAGGTAAGACAGATATCGAAGTGAAGAAAATGTCATTTACTTAATTAATTCTAAATAAAATGTCGTTCATAGTTTGTTCAGCAGGTTGTAGATCAGTTGCTTTTATCAACGAAACGATTGGAATCATAGTGGAAACTATTGGGTATAGAAAATGCCAAAATTTGAAACCTATTGTAGGTTTAACACAATGCATGGGTAACTGTCCATCTAAAACATATTTTAAACCTGGTAAGCAATATAGACATTTTTAGAACTATACTATTACTTATTTTTTTAATACTTATATCTATTTCTTTTTTTTTCATTTCAGGTACTTTAGAACAAGACGTTAGCTGCGAGTGCTGTAAACCCGATATTTTCTCGCAAAAGTTGCTAGACGTAGAATTACATTGCGAAGATGGAACGAAAATTAACAAGAAAATCTCTGCACCTGAAAAATGTTTCTGTCAAGGCTGTTCACGAAATTAAAATTTTAATTTTAAAGTGAGAAGAAATAAATCTAGTTAATACCTATTATTCTACTTTCACTGTAAAAATATGAGTATTCTTTTAATTATAGTTTTTGTAATTAACAATTTATATAAAAATGAAACATTACGATATTAAAAAAAAAGTAGTGTGGTATTTAATTTAAAATTATACACGTGATGAAAAATGTCGGATCATTAGATTGTACAGTTTTCAAAAAATGAATAAAGGATGATAATCAGGAATTTTAAATCAAGCATTTTTAATATTCGATATTATCTCACTATTTTGTAAATTACGGAGATAAACAAAATCAAAGTCTACAACATCTAAAAAGATGCAAATTTTAACTTAAAGCTTTGAACACGGAAAGCTGAATCAATATTGTAATAATTTCTTTTTCATTTGAAGATAGAGAAAATATGCAATATTAAATGCACACTTTTTTCATATATTTATAAAAAGCAATCAAATATTTATTAACTATTTGATATTATATTTTAAATATTAAGCTAAGTGACAACAAGTAAGACTAAAAAAATTTTAAAGATATTAATAATATAATTTTCATAACTGATGATTTTCAAATAGGATAATAAACTTGCTTTATTCTCTCGGAATTCCTAAAATATTTAGATTCTATTGAACTTTTAAATAATTACACAATTAAAATAATTTTTTTGTTAAATATTATTAAATTTATATTTAATAAATACATCACCAACAGGTATTTGTATAACAAAATGTCGTCGTATTAAAGAATACCTAACATTCTTTGAAACCACAGACAGGTATTTTGGTAACACAACACAATCCACTGAAGACAGCACCACTTTTTCACTCTTTCACTTCAAAAAAGTTTAATGTAACCTGTCACGATCACTGTGTGTTTTTCTTTTTTACAATGTCCACCAAGTATCGATAACGAGCTTGACATTCTTCCTATAATAGAAATATTTATTATTACTAAAATTTAGATTTTTACTCAATTATTGTTATCAATTCTGCAAACTGAACACATACCTTGGTTTTACCTTCAATACATGTAGCTATTTTTTCCCATCTGTCTGTTGAGCCTACTTTTGGATATTTTAAAAGAGCAGCTTCTAGCGCCTTTTGTTGTTCCTGACTCCATTCTGTTGTAGATTCGACAACTTCGGCACGAGTTTTGACTTTCTTGGGCTGTTCTTCAATTGGAACTTCTTCTGTTGGCTGATTAGGTTTTAGACCTTCATCCTTAACCTTAACATTGAGCATATCATTTAAATAAAAATTAAAATTAAAAATAATTTTTATAAAGATTTTGAATTTAAAAAAGAAATTTTCTTAACGTGCTAATAAGAAGATATTTTTTGAATAATATTGCCTCTAAAAGCATGAAATATGCTTAACAAAAAATTTTCAGCTTAGGTCAAAGTATACATTCTTTATCCAAGGCTTATTGAGTTAAACTTATGCTTTTAGTTTAATAATAATTTGTATTTTCATTATTAATTTTAGTTTTATAATTTGTGTAAAGTGTTTAAATTTTGTAAAGGGTTCTTGATATAAAAGAAGAAAAAAACTTAAATGTAATAAATAACGAATTTAAGAATAATTAGGCACCTTTTTTGCCATGTGCGTTACTTCATTGACCGTACGATTCATCATTTCGGCGATTTTCTCCCAGCGATCTGGTGTACCGCCGGGGAATTTTTTGACGAGCCTGATCAGCTCGAGTATGTCGTCGTCCGTCCACAAACCTCCACCGGCAGGCTTTTGTTTCTCCACCGTGTGATTCGTCGTTTCGTTGTTGACTTTTCTGTAGGTCTCGCGGGCAGGCCTATCACCGCGCTCTTGCGGCGTGAAACCTTGACGTCGTCTTCTTGGTCCACGTGGCACTGGCTCCGGCTCGACTTCCTCCTCTTGAGCGCTGCAAATAATTATACGAACGATCAAAGTAAATAAACAGATTATAGTAGATAAGCAGCTCGAGATGTTAGGTGAAAAAAGTCCGATTACTCAAATTTATGACCAATTTAGAAAATAAAAAAACTGATATTATATGATAATTGTATCAAAATGAAATTAAATGTTATGAATGTTTAAAAATGGTCTAATTTCACTTTTCTACCATGCTCATTAAAATATAATTAAAATAAACCTGTGAAATTATCTTAATTAATGATTAATGAAATTTCATAATATTTGTAACAATGAATTACAAAGTGCTGGGTGCTGAATTTAAAAAAGCTCTAAATCACAACTATTTAAGTAAATATTTTGTGTAACACGTTTTAGTGAACATGGCAGATTTACTTGAGCTGACTGGAACTATAAAAAATAAGCAAAATTAGCATGCTTTCTAAAAACTAACAGAGCTTCTTCTTCCTCCTGCTTTTTCCTTTGCTTTCGCTCCTCTAAAATTCTATTTATACTACGAATGGTGGACGGAATACCAACAATGGAGGCGTATGTCCACTTTGGCAACTGAAACGGAAGTGTATTCCACACACTGGGTGTTGGGATTTTTTCCAAAATCTCTGCTAAATCTGGAACATCCATTTTTCCCTTGCGATTCTTTTTTTGTAATTTTTGCAGCTTACTACCCAATACTTGTTCCTAAAATACATTTATTGATTTACTTATTACAATTTAAAATAAATTATATATGAAGTTCATTCTATTTGTTAAATTGTACAGGCTTACATATGTATATCTTTTCTCAAAGTAAGCTGCCCATGAAACTAAATACTGGCCTATAGTTATAACTATAAAGAGGATAATGCTGAGTTCCAGCAAGCCCATTTTCCGCACATGGCGATAGTAATACACAGCGGACCGCCAATTTGGCAATCCATTAATAAGAACATTATCATAATGTTCTCTCTTCTTTGAGTCTTTAAGGACATCATAAACTGACACTAGCTGCAATTATAACATTAAAATAAAATAAAGTATCAAATTTTTAAATAAAAAGAAAATGGTAAAAACTTTTCTTACATTTCTAAATTGCACTTCTGCATCTTCAGCGCTGTTTTTATCAGGGTGAAGTTGCAAAGAAAGCTTTCGAAAAGCTTTCTTGATTTCTGAGGAATTGGCATTCTGAAATTCAAAATATGTTATTCTTATAAATGCTGATTTCAAAATTAAAGTGCCTTTTGAAATTAAAAAAATCTTTGATATGATTAGAAGTTTAGATAAAAGAAAATTTATGTTGTAAGAAATTATATTGTTTGAGAAATTAAAAATCTGTTTTCCATATGTTTCATTGACACCATGTGTTAAAAAACCTTCATACAGGAAATATATTGTTCAAAATTTTTCGTATTCTAAAATTAAATCAATTAAAAAATTGTTTTATACCAAGAAGAAACTATTGGCAACAGCCCAACAAACAGAAATCAAATCATAAAGAGCAAAAAGCCCAATAATCAATAAGTGGTCAGTGCAATAACTGCCATGTCACATGACAAACATTAAATAATTGACAAGCCCTCAAACGTAACATCTGTCAGTCGAAAGCAGCGTATCAGCTGAACTATAGAAACCGTACTTGCCAACAACGACAACAAGTAAAAAGAAGTAAAAGAAGCATCGCTTCCTGTCGGAAGCATGGAAAAGAAAATGTGGATCCCCCGGAGGAGCAGACAAACCTGAGGCACGCCAAGGAGTTCGTAGAAGTTCTGGTTGACCTCCTCGACGACGTCGAAGACCTCGAGCTCCTCGTTGTCCCAGGCGGCGGCGAAGCCCGTGCAGCAGCAGCCGAGCAGCAGCAGCACTGGCCAGACAGCCGGCGACTTTAACCTCATGATTTTCTCCTGGTGCGCGGCGCCGCGGGCATAGCACGACTCTGGCTCTCCTCCTCTTCTTCGCGGCCAACGCCGTCGTGGAAGACACTTTCCACTTTCTTTGCCTCGCTCGCCTCGTCACGCTCGATCGAGCGCGCACGCTGTTTTTGCTGAGCGCGCCTCAGCGAGAAAGAAAGCTGCGGTCCCTCAGGTGTTAGGTCGCGCCGATCATCGCGACACACAATCACGCAGAGAGACAGGAAGAAGCTGGCTGCGGGAGCCAGCGATGCAAAAACGCGCTTTGGTTAGGCTATCTTGTGTGGCTATAGTGTACCGCCAGACAGCCAGAGAGCGGAACAGCAGCAACAAATGCCGCCTCCGCCGCCGCAGCGCTCCTCGTGCGCCACGCGAGCACGAGCCGTAAACTGATGTGTGCGATGACTGGATCGCTCTTTAAGCAAGTCTGCCAACTTTTCATTTTTTCGCTTTTGGCTCTGGGACTTTTTTGCAATGACGAGTATTGGGGAATGGAGAAATCGATGTTGGATTTACTTTTTGGTCGATGTGTTCTCTGGTGTTTTATAAGAAACTTGAGAAGAATTATTTTTCGAGTGTCAAGATCGAGGCGTGTTTTGAAGTTTGTAATGTTGGCAACGGTAACGTATCGGCTATCGCGGCAATACCCAAACAACTGTGCTACATATATATGCGTGTCAGTAGAAAAACGCCGAGTCTGATCAGACTTTTGGTCTTGAAGAAACTATTACTTATTTTTTTATTTTTTTGTTTTTTTACATCTACTAAAACATTGGTATAGAGTCAGTCTTGAATTTAAAATTCTGCAAGAGTAGAGGCTAGAGCCAAAGTTCTTAAGAATATTAAATTTCATTTATATATTCTGTACATACTAAAAAATAGGTGCCTATAGATAAAGAAAACTCTTTGGTGCCACGAAACGTGTCTCATCATTTGGACTATCGGATTCTTACAGGAAAAGTCAAATAAAAAAAGAAAACAATAATTTTTTTTAAATAAGTATAAAAAAAGTTTTTTCTTTCATTTAATAATACTTAATATTGTTATGAAAATTTTATAGTCATATTATTTTGAGAAATAATAGCTCACAAATATCCATTACATCATATTAACATCATGTATGGATTAGACAAAAGAATTTTTTAACTCATAATAATTTTAAAAAGAAGTTATTAGCTTCATAATTAGTATTTAAAGAAGTTATAAAAATTTTTTGTTATGTAAAATATATTGTTACTTTAGATTTATGTACATTTTAACAAAATTTAAAAAATACTATATTGCTTCGGGCTTGGGACAGTAATAGACACGTTTCAGGGAATTTTGTGTATATTAAATTAATACAGATTACTTTATGTATGTTAATATTTTTTTTCTGTTGAATTTTACAACTTTTTATTGTATTAAATTTTATTTCTCTTTTTATATAAGCTTATAATTCATACATTTATATGATTAAATAATTAAAAATAATATATAATAACAAATACATAATTTTGGTTAGATTGTATAAGAATTAAATTAATCTGAAAATGTAAGTCGTTTAAAATAAAATTTACATAAGGATAATATCAATCATTAACGGTATTTTTACGATTTCCTTAGTACAGACAGTGATAATACAGGAAGTTTTCGATATATATAGAATGTTTGTCATTACAAGGGCTATAAACTTAGAAGCTGAACCGCTAATAAAAGTAAGAAATATATACCTAGAAACTCCTAGTTCCTACACAAGTGACTTTTCATTTATTTGTACTTCTCAATAAAAGCACACCTTGCCGCCTTCTCGAAAAGACTCGGGAAATTTCAATCCCAAGCCCCAAACAATAAAGCACAGCGCGAATCCCGCGCGCAACCCTCCAAGAAAACATAGGTGCGTGCGCGAGCAAACGGAAAGGAGGAGGGGGGGGGGGGCAGCTCGAAGAAAGTGTAGGTATATACACTTGGTCGTCGGGGGTAGGTGGGAGAGTATATATATCGGCGGCTCAGGCCTGCTGTAAACGCGCGAGGCTCGCAGCTGTCTGTGTATAGGGAAACGCGCGGGAGGCAGCCAGGCAGGCAGGCAGCTGCAGCTGCGCGCGCCTGCGGCGGAGCAGCGCGCAGGCAGCAGATAATGCCGCGGCTCCGTGAGCTACGGAGCGCAGCCCGACTCGCCCTGCCGCTCGCCTTCTTCTCCGCCGCCCAAGTAAGGATTACGCATATATAGCTACATTCATCTCCCCAGCTCACTTTCTTTCATCTCGCTCTCTTTTCTCGATCTGTGTCGCCACATTCGCATATCACCTACATCTATAGTCTACAATGATTTTTACGTTTTTCAGCATACACAGCCCCTATCTGTAATTAATGTTGTCTCGTTCGCACAGCTTCGCGGCTTCCTCGCACGCAGCACAAATTCATATACTACACTATCGTAGCTCGCTCTGTTTATAAGGGCTGCGGCCAAGAAGACAGAGCGTGCGCGCGCGCCACCCTCCTACACACGTCAAGCCACCTGGCGTCTATGTATAAACGTGAACTTACACACGTGTGCGTGTGCGTGTGTGTGTGTGTGTGTGGATGTGCAGAACGAGGGATGCTGATCAATAATAAGCGCGGCCCGCGGGCGCGCACGTTGTAGGATACACACATCGCTGCCCGGGCGTATTTTACCTTTGCGGCTCCGCGGCTGCACACACAGCCTTGCGGCAATATGTATCTATAGTGTATATACGCGCTCGCGCGAGCGCTGAGGTATTTTTAGAAGGCCGATCGCTTGATTACGGACTCGGGACGAGACGAGGGCCTGAGCGGACGGCTTGCAGCGGGCTACTTAACGAGCGATCTTGCTTTGGATTTTGGCAGATTTATATACTGCTGCGTTACTGTTGCTCGATGCTTTTCGAGATTATTTCTTGTTTTATGCTCTTGATTATGTTTTATTGAGATAATCATGATGTTTGATGGCGATAAGAGATTGGATATCAATGGATATGGATAGCTAGGATTAGCTGCAGTTCGCAGACTTGGAAAAGTTGGGAGGGTGTATGATAGAAGCGTTAGGTTCATGATTAAATAGTTGAAGCAACTAAAGGAGGATTGAGAAATTTGACGTATTTTGAATAATGACCTGAAAAATTATTGGATTTTTTATGCTTTTTGCGATTTATCGATCGTAACATTAATAAAAAAACAGTTTTTTTATTAGCATTTAAATACACATTTCTTTAAAGACTGCAACTGTTTAAAAAAATTAACGAAAAACAACCTATGAAAATCTGATTTATAAATGCTTTTGTTAATCCTTATACTTGTGACATATCCGTTTAAGCTAATGCAATAAATCTAATCATAAAGGTTTAATTCGATCAAATAAACCACCTATTCCTATCAATATAAAAGAATTTTAAAAACGTATCAAGGTTACTCGACAATCTTTTTTAAATCTTCGCTCCTCCTTCAATAATTCATAATTGCCTTAATTCGAACCTCCCTTCTCCACAAATCACGAGTACGCACCTAAGCATCTACACCGCCACGCTAATAAACCGCTACAATCCCACACCTCATAAAAACACCAATAAAACTCGCAACCCAAAAAAAAAACAAAAAAATTCCCCGCGTTGGCTAAAATAATCCCCGCTCGCAAAGCACTCGATAATCAACGCTATCCCCGAGATCTCGCGTAAAATACATCCACCTCAGCCTGGTACAATACCCTCGCTCCGCGTATCCTACAACAGCACCCCCGCCGCTCTGACGCGTGCCCCCGCGCCAGTGCACTCGCACACTCAACCCTACATACACACACACACACACACATATTCCTGCGCTATCGCAGCCCCCCCCCCCCCCCCCCCCCCCCCCCCCCCACCCCCCCCCCCCCCCCCCAGGCGCCTCTCTCTTTCTGGCTCTCCTCATCCTGCATTGTCGCGCCGATGCTCGCTGCGTGCCGACGCGCTGACACTGTGAGCTGCTCTCCGTTAGTAGTACTGCAGCTGCATTGCTGCGGCCCGCACCCTAGCCACGTATATATTTTCGTCAACGCGTGCTTAGTGCGTCCGACGAGTGCACGCGACGGCGACGCGTTGTTTAAGTGAGCGGAGACATGCAGCGGTCGAGCTGTCGCCATAAGTCCGGAACGCGATGAGAGTGAAGCCAAGCTTGCCGCATGGAGTTTGACATGGAATTCGAGCAAAATGTGAGAGAGCCTGCTGCTTTCTGATGGCTTCGGGATGGATGTTTCGCCGAGTGATTTTTGCTTTAGAGTGGGGGATGATTGAAAGTGCTGCGCGACTGCTGATTTCGAATTGATTTTGGTTTTCCGTTTTTTTTTTCGACTTTTCTGCTGCTTATTTTGGCTTTGCTGAATTAATATTGAGGGGTGCGAGGTGAGAGGGTGCTGAAGTGATCGGTTGTCATGCTTTTTTACGAGGCTGGTATATGTTATAAGTGTGGTATATTCAGTATATGCTGAATTTTGTGATTGATTTGCCAGTGGACTGTCTGGTTTCTAAGCTATAGTTTGGATGCAGGTGCACGTGTTGCAAAAATACATGTTTACTGCAGTCGCTGATATTCTATAATTGCTTGCGCGATATTAATCTTAAAGTTATTAGATTGTTGATAGTATTAATGACTTTTACCACAAATCAATGTCGATCAATTTTTTTATAGAACATTCATGATTTATAGAAAATTATTGATATACGCACTAGATAGAAAATTCACCTTTTTATATAATATTTTCATGATCCCGTCAATTTTTAATCAGTGCCAACAAAGTTATTCAAATAAATTCCAACACGGCGAGTGTTGCTGAATACTAATTTAAGACAGAATGAGCAGGTTGCAGGATTCACGTACCTATATGTAGTAATTTTAAAAATTCACAATTGTTTTACTACTTCTGTTTTTTATTGCTGACGCGAACTAACGAAAACTTTCACTGTTATATATACAATTTTATTATGTATTTTAAGAGTTTTATATCTTATGTAATGGTCTTATATTGCATAACTAGGAATAGTATTTTTTAATACATATAAGCAACAAATGATCCTATATTAATTTTTCGTAATTGTCTTTTCTTTTAAGGTCTCGGCGAAGCTTTGCGATGGAGGTCACGTGTAAGTATTTTGATAATACAAACTTTTACGCATGACATGTATAGCGTGTTGTTATTTTGAGAAAATAATAATAAAAACAATTATCTTTTTAAATTTTCACGTATGTAAAATAAAAAATATATTTACTATCTGCGTGATAATACATCAGTTATACTGTCTTGTAATTAAAACAAAGCATTGAACCGTTAAGTTTTAATTAAAAAAAACTTCGTAAATTGAATAGAGATTTTAATTTGTAAAACTACTAAAGTTTTTTGTTACATTTTATGCTTACATCGAAAAAAACTTTTTTTTCCAGATGCACATTCCCAAAAGAATGTTGCAGTCTGGGATGCTGCAGCTATTCGACATTTCCGCAGATCGGGAACTCCGTCACGGAAATGTTTAAATTTCTCTTCTGGTACTATTGGTACCTATGGTGAGTACATACATTATTATTTACCTTCTAATACAGCAAAATACTTAAACCAAGAAATATTTTTATTTATCTTTCTTGTTGAATGCGAAAAACTATTTCTTTTTTTCGTGTAATTTTCAAATTTTTGGAAATGTGGTGATGTCACATTGTTGTTATCCTTTAAAGAAACAACTTAATGTCGAGAATCTACAATACATAAAAAAATGAAAATCAACCTAAAAAAAACTATTTTCTGTAAAAAAAAAAAAAAAATAATAAAAGCAATTTATTAAAACATAAAACATCACTTCTTTTGTCCACTCTGTAGGATTGCAGTTTTTGCCGGTCTGATAATCGCGGCGGCCTGCGGATGCTGGCTCTGCCGCAGAAGGCACGCGAACATGATGGAGGACGGGACAATTTCCGATCGGGCGTCCACCGGTTCCTGCTACCTGCCGCCCCATTACAGCCGCTGCAGCTCCATCGTTCAGGCCATGCCGCCGCCCTACAATGAGGTTAATATCGCTTATCTCCAAATACCTCCTTGCTTTTTACTGTAATTTGCGTTAAAAGCTCAGTATGCCAGCAGAATAGACCGGTGAATTTAATGGAGCTAAGTCGGTTCTCAACTACTTTGCTATATTTTTAAAGTTATTACCAGAGATATAACAGATTATAGTTTGGATAATTAAAGAGAATTTTTAGTTTAACAAAACTTTTTATTTTGCAAATTTAATCATTTCACACTCGAAGTCGATTAACATTGAAACTAAATTGAAAGCTATTTCCTAGATGAAAAAATATAATTTATAAAATTAGTTTTTCAAATGCAATTGTACTTCTGTTTGCATAAAAAAAATGCTAAACATTTTTTTAGCAAAATGCTAAAGATTTCTATTTTCATGGAAATGATATCCTTCAACTAGATAGTATAAAAAAACCGAAACGACCA
Source organism: Eupelmus azureus (assembly GCA_030522685.1). Lineage (NCBI taxonomy): Eukaryota > Metazoa > Arthropoda > Insecta > Hymenoptera > Eupelmidae > Eupelmus > Eupelmus azureus. Next base: position 6,973 of record JAPYZA010000007.1, on the reverse strand, counting down.
ACACAAGCATAAAAATAAATTCTTTATTATAACGTTGAAAAGGTGACGGCGAAGCCAGACCTGTACCCGCTGGTGATCGGCTACGACGAGGGCGGCTTCGGCAAGGGCGCCTCGGGCCTGGTTATGCGCTACTTCAGGTCGCTGTCGCACGCGAGTACCCTGGACTCGCTCAGCTCGAGTTTCATGTGCAACGTCGTCAACGAGGCCAACACCATCATACCACCGCCTTACTCTTGCAACAATAGCGTCGACGAGCTGTCGAGCGTGGGGACAGCCGCGGCTGGAGCTGCCGCTCTGGTAAGTTTTTCTCTTTTATTAATTACTTGGATTTTTCGTTTTTGTTTAGAATAAATTAGCGTTGAGCGCAAGGTAGTTTATAAGTCTGGGCTGATGTTGGAAATTGAAGCGGTTTATTTAGTGGAAAGATAAAAGTCTGACCATTTTGGACTTATTCTACTTACAATTTTCATCATTATACGTTCTATTTGGTATTATCACAATATTCTTTCATTGAAAAAATTGAAAAAAGAGAAAACTAGAACTGAATTACGTTTATTTTATTTTTCTGTAATACGTAAGAAAAAACTCCTCTAAAGTTCACTACCTATTTGAGTAAAAAAGACTCCTGGTTCAGTTGCTCGTAAGCTTGGCCGCAATGACGTCAGACGTGAGCGAAATATGAGATCCCGAAAGAAACAGTATAAACCAGCTGAACGAATTATTAAACATAACTATAGTATATATATATATACAGCTAGAATTTAAAAGTAAAAATTTTGAAATACATATTCTTACAAAGCAGATATATTTTTCAAATTCACAACCAGCACAAAAAAGTCAATAAAGCCGTGACTTTTTTCATATAACAAAAACATTGGTATCAAAAAGCGCCAGCAGCAGCTTGAAAGAGTAAACATAGGGAATTTGAGATATAAGAGAAATATCGATCGGCATAAATCATCGTTAAAAGTGATGAGGCCGCTTATGCTTGCGACGTGTTGCAGGGCTCGGGCGCACTCGGCGGAGCCCGCGAGCGACCGACGAACTTTGGGGAAGGCTCGCTGGCCTCGCTGGCCAACCACCGCACCACCTCGGACGTCTCGAGCCTCGCGGCCCAGTCGCCGCTCTCGCCGCCCAGGGCCACCAGCCCCACGATAGAGGTCAGTATAGTCGACGTCTTTCAGCTTTTCTTTTGCACTCTGATAGTCTGATGGGCTCAGACAGTGCGTTTCATTCGTTTCATGATGTTTCGTCTAGGTTTTTATTTATTTATTTTTTTTTCCTAAGCCTGGTAATCTCAATCTGTTGATTTTTAATGGAATTTTAATTCTAATTCAAGTAGAAAAATTTTGTTGATTATCAAATAAAATCTTATGAAATTATAGTGATGAATATATAGAAAATTTGAATCTACTTTTTCAAAATTTAAGAAAGTTTTGATGACGTGAATTAAGGTTTTAATATTTTTTATTCTAGTATTTTTGACAAAAAGAAAAATTGATTTTTTTTTTTCATTCCTTTTTGCAGATGACTTTAATGGAAACACACATATTTTTTACACTATAAACCGATATTTTACATTTGTTACATTAACGTCGTAAAATAATTGAGATTTGATAATTAAATTATTTTAATAAGTATAATGTAATTTTTTTACTACGAGCACTTGACTCTTAAACCATAATTTGCATACATACATTTTTTAAAATTAATTGCAAAAGTATTCACAATGTACGATATGTAATTGTGCTTTCAAACAATACCACATGAAAAGATTCCTCATACAGAGTCGGTACGTTGTTATTTACAATAAATTCAAGTACTTGAGTTTAAAGTCATAGATGCTTAGAATGGCACAATATCCTTCTATGTAGTTAAATGGTCATTATGTCCTTTTAAATTCAAATTTATATATTATAAATATATTTTTAGTTATATATATATATAAGTACTTAATTAGACTACATCCTTGCACATTAATTAAATATTTAAAGTCTAATTATTAACTATGTCTGTATTATATATATTGCTTATGCCTTGTAGCATTTCTTATTCGTATTGACAAACAATAAATTACATTTATCCAATCAAGTACTAATAGTTAATAAAATATCATAAACATATTGTTAGGTTATTAAGTATCAATATTAATCATTTGTTATAAGCAGGAAATATTTGGTATTTGAACTTTACTTTTCTAAGTAGATAGCTTCTGAGCTTGATTAAACCTTTATAATGACCAGTTTCTGTATGCTAGCCTAAGTATAATAATACCAGTATAATCTTTATATATTTTGTGTATTTTTCTAATATGCTACTTCAAATTGAAGAATGCTTTGATCAATTCTACGTAAAATTGAGTATTTTCTTTTTGAATTTTCTGTAGCTATAAATGTTACTCCGACTTAGAAAAACCCTTATGCTAATACAATTTACTTAGGACCTGACTAAGCACAATAACTTTTGAGCGAAACTTGCGGCGGTTAAAATGAAAATGAAAACTTGGTCAGATCCTAATTAAATTCAAGCAGCCGCATCCCTCTCATGAAGCACAAAGCCAAGCTCAGCCTCTCGGCTTTCTGAATTGCAGCTTCGCGAGCTACTGGACAAGATCCAGCAACTACCCCAGCTGCCGGCCTCGCAGCAGAATCGGCCCCAGGCCCTGTTCTCGCTTGGGCTGTGCCAGCGGCCAGGCAGCCCGAGCGACGAGCAGCAGCAGCAGCAGCAGCAGCCGGCCTCGAGCACGCGAACGAAGCGCACCCGCGGCAAGACCTACGTGTCCGTAGGGCCACCCCAGCGGGCCGCCAAGTCCACGCGCTCCTGGCTGTCGCGCTCGGCCCCCACGACGCCTTCCGGTGCCACTGCGCAAATTTCCAGTTTCCTGGAGCACCATCACCATCATCATCATCATCACCTGCATCATCACAGGAGCGGGGTCAGCAGCGAGGCCGGCAACAGGCAGCAGGCGGTGCCGCTACTGCTTGCCGAGCAGGACGAGAGCGAGCAGGGAGCAGCTCCCGAGATCGTTTGAGCATCGGCTCTCGGGCTGGATTATTATCATTGTTCCCAGGGGGTTAGAACACTGTGAGTATCTTTCGGAATTTCGGGGTATCGACAGAATGATTGTGGGCGATTGGTTTTTTCATTGTCAGGGGGCACGCTCGTGGCTCCGAGTCGGCGCGCAAATCGAGATTCGATTGTTATACATTTCAAATACTTTGATTGCATCCACAATGTTGGATAATTATGCGCCTTAATAACGTGGATTCTATTATATTGACAGCCTAACTGATTCAAACATCTTGAAGCTATGATTAATAAGCAATAATAGCTTTTGATTATCATGTATCCTAAGTATCGAGGATCGGTTAATTTTTAGAGTCCTATTTCAGGAGATTTCTTAAGTATATATAAGCCAGAGTTCCTCAAGTTAATATTATTGTCCTTATGTCAAAATATTTAAATCTATTTAACAAAACTATAATTTTTTGTTATTCAAGGTAATTTTAATCAATCTATCGATACACCAATTAATAATTCAGATAAGATTTTCACAGCTACGTCACAAGCGAGAACCCGTCTAGGTATTAGCGATAGATAGATGTAAGTGTGTGTACCTTTGAGGCAGAGAGAAAGAAAATTGTTTAGGAATACTACAATATGGATTTAAATCAGAGATGAACGAGGTCTTTTGTTAGAAGACTTATTTCACAATTGAAAATTCTTTCGACTGTTTTTTTTTTATTTTCAAACATTATTATGGCCTTCAAATATTCGACTAATAAAAATTTAAATTGAGTTTTGAGAACAAATTTAAGAAATTCAAGTACAATAATAATGATGTTTAATTAAAAATAATTTTATATAAATTAAAAAAAATTCTCTCGAAAGAAATCTCTGATGTAAGCGAAAAGAAGTTTACTTGGTAAGATGCAGCGATTTTGATATAACAAAACAGGGATATGAATTTTAAAGTTGTTGTAAATTCAATCTTGAAGCTAATGTCGTGTAGTTACTACAGAATTGAATTGTAGATTATAGTATCTATTTTTATCACACTATTTTGAAAAAAATGAAACATTAAGGTGTTTTAGATAATAGTGTAATAGTGTGATCAAAGGAATACGATACTGGCAAGGGCAATAAGTAGATAAATTTCAAAGATTGTAAAGCAAAAATAACCATGCTCACTACATCAAAACAAATGTACGCACGCTTAATTGTTTTTAGGATTTAAAGAACAAAAAATCGCTGTATGTTTGAGTTCACTTCTTTTTTCTCAAATTAGTTATAACTATACGAAAAAAGTTGCAAAATGCCATTCAGATACTGCAACCGGTCAACTTGATTCCATTATTTTAAGATAAAATTTAATTTATCGACCAAAAAAATAAATTAGTCATTAGGCTTTAAAATTCGATTATTCAGACTTTTGTGTATATTTTTATTGCTTCGCCGTATCAAGGTCAATTTTTGATAAAAACAAAAACGCTAAAAACCCAAGTACCTTTTTCGTCATGAGAAAGAAAATATTTCAGAAGGATCCAGTGGGACATTATACAATTAATTCCCTAAAAAAGCTCCTCGGCTGAGAAACAAATACCTCGTTGGTTTATCCTCGGATTGTATTATATAAAAATTAGAGCATTAAGTGTTGTTTCACACTTACTTAGGATTCGAGTTTTTCGCGTTTTACCGTGTTGTAGTGAGAGGATCGTTGTTAAATAATCGTGAACGTTACTTAGTTAAGATTCGATGTTGTTGAATGCCGAACGATTTTTACGAGACACCTTTGGTGTAAGAAAATATTTAAATATATTTGAATTATTCTTATCTACTTATAGGTTTATTTACCAAAAATTCCTCTTGTATGTACGTTATTAGTCATACCGTTCAATACAATAATTATTATGTCTTTATTGTTTAACGAAAGAATAGTAATGTAAGACCAAAAATGTATTAAAAAGTGCCGATTTTAATATAATAATTTGCGTTTATAGATAAAAATAAAATGTACAATTTGTTCGAACAAATTAGAATATAATTACATTAATCTTTCAAAAAATTCATTACATGATTGCGTGATAATGTATATTCATAATCAGGATAGTATTTGCAAAAAATCGCAATGTCTGTTTATAAACTTGACATTTATTAAATTAAAATTGAAATCTATAAGTTTTGTACTTGTAAAAAAAATATGAACACTTCAATCAAATGTCTTGACGTTTAATACAAAAAAATTATGTTTTTTTTTAAGACATCATTATTACTACAAAAAGTATTCTCGTTTTGCATTAGGAGAATTTCTTATTTAAAGAATTACTATATTATTAAACTAATTATTATAAATTTAAATTTAATTGATGTCTTTGGCTTAAAAAACCAAGTCGATAAAATTTCAAGAAAAGGAAATACAAACATTCAGAGGGGTTTTTTGCGAATATTAAGCGAATCGTTGTCACTTGTAAATATACCGCGACGTTGTTTCTTGTAATAAGAGGAAACTAATGAGTAAATAATATCGCGTTCCAAGCCTACAAACGTATACACACAAAAATATAAATTACGTATGGTATATACAGAATGAAAAAAAAGGAGAAAATAAAACGAAGAAAAGGCGTCGTTGATAACAATAGACTGAAGAGCGACGGAGAGAGGATATTGTATTTTGGCCTCGCATCTTCGTCCCTATACGACCAGAGCATCGAAGAAATAAAGCTGTCTTATTATTATTATTACTATTCAAATGGTGTACCTCCTTAGCCGCTCGGGCTTAAAATCGTCGTTTTTCTTGGTGCAAATTAACGAATGAAAATAAAGAGAGCGCAATAAGGGTTTTGTGGCGTGGATCTGGTTTTGAGTCCTGTTTTTCCGTCGCACTTTTTCAACTACAACGACACAATCAATTTTGAAGAACTTGCATAGAAATTGATTTGTAATTAACTATAAAATTTGCGGCCAATTATTAGAAAAAAAATGAATATATATGTAGATTAATATTAAGTATTCTTTATTCGAAAATATTAAATGAATTGATGTTCTCGTTTTTTTTTTTCAATTTTAAGTTTATTATTGTCTATACTTGTAATTTTCAATCAAGTGTGTCGATAGTTAATGGCGATAAATATATGCGTAAAATCTTCCTATTTTAGCGTAGAAGCAAAATTTTCCAATTTATCTTTTATCTCCTTTTCTCTGTATATCATTCTATCAAATTATTGAAAATGCGTTGAATCTATATCGTATACAAGTATGTTTAATCGTCGAGTTCACTACGTGCCGATGTATGTATTTATCTACATCAGTTTCAAGTTTTACTCTAATTCTTGAGAAATTATTCACCTGCTAAGAATCATGTATCGTGAAATTGTATGGAAAATATGATGGACTAAATTGTACTTTTTCTAAGCCATAAAGTACAAGAACAAATGGTTTTAAATGTAATTCAATTTTGAATCTAGATACTTATATTGAATAACAAATACTTTTTTTTTTTATTATATTTACTACTGTTGGACCCGCTTTTTCACCCAAAGGGGTATATAGCAGGCATTCCTACCACCTCTGTGTGCAGGGAGTGCTCCTAACCAACTTAACTTTGTAAATCTCAACTGTTTATATGCGCACCTGGTATTATAGCTATAATAGTTTATTTTTCCCGAGAAGCATCTGACTGGAGGAGTCTATAGGGTGCGGAAGCTAGGGTGGAGGAAAAACCTCCACCGAGAACAGTAGTTAATATATCAGTAGTTAACAGAAGGGTTAAACTTAAATATCTTTCATGAATAATATTTAAGTTATCCCCGCCGCCTGAGAACATCGTTGAAAAAAGCCCCTGATGGTGCGCCCGTTAACTTGAATGATCGCTCGATCGTGCAACCAAGGACCCCTCCAACGGTGTCTCGAATAACAAATACTTTAAGTAAATAAAACTTGCAGATAACTATGTACTTCAGTCAGAGTTTCTTAA